>CAUOFW020006263.1:0-24532 GCA_963454935.2 Ilex paraguariensis | reverse complement strand
TGTAGGGTTTTTGAGATGTAATCTAATGTATAACACTACCTAGTGTACTTGAAATGTCGCAAAATGGGTATATGAATATGTTTAAACCAATAGTTGTATGTTTGGTTGATAAAATTGCTTGGTCTTGAATTTTATGAAGAATGTGTTGTTTATGCATACTATGTGTTTACGTTTGTGCCTTGAAGGTGATTGATAAAATGTCTATGAATGATTAAATGTGTTACTTGAAATGGAAATGATAAAACATGCTAGTGGAGATTGTGGAATATAATTATATACTTTATGATATAATTGACATTTGAGAAATTAAGAATGTTAGTGGAAATTGAATATGTTCATAATATGCTCATGATATGATGGACATGATACTGTAATTGCAATTGTACATTACATTTGTAGATGTACGGGTAGCATCGCGTTCATAGGCATTTGACATAAATATGGGTGTGTGTGTGCATGGTTTTGATCAAACACTATCCTTGGTGGGTTGATACGTGGGCACGAAAAGGTTAGACCTAGGTTTGACTGAGTCACACAGGTTGCATTGAAAACATGTGTCAGGGTTAGCAAGAAAGGCTAGATTCTCTCTCGGGTGCAAGACCCGATAATTTCAAACACACTCTTGTTGGTATCGAGTCCATAAAGTGTGTCGGCATACGTGAAGCCATTGGTGATAGATACCATGTCAGTTGAGTACCCGTTGGTGGAAGTCCATAAATAACCATCCCAAGAAAGAAACAAGATTTTATAAAATGGTCAATGGATATAGAATATCAATGGCAGGGGCTTGGTATGCCCGGATGCATATGCATGACATGACATGTGTTATAGGAGCCAATGGAGGGCTTGGGTTTGTATTGTTGTGTCAGTTTCATCACAAGGCATGACATGAATTAGTAGCATTCATTTGAGAAATGAATTTATTTGAATAGATGCTTGATTTGTTGAATTACCTGTGACATTTCATATGCATTTGGATTGGGAAGTAGCCTCCTTAGGAGATACCCTATTGAGCATGGCTCGTCCTTTATGAAAACATATTTCAAGTGTTAGAGAAGCGCCAATGGACGGCCCTCATTTGGGCCTTATTGATGAAGGACCCAGAATATAGCTTTTAAATTTCATTTTCTAAATCAATCATGTAAATTTTGTTTTGAACTTGTATATTGTAATAGAGTATGTAATGAGACTCTATTGGACAATGTTTTCATGTAAATAAATGAATGTATCAAGTGTGGTATGAGATTGGATGGTTAAGGGTTGAAAATTGGTGAAATTTGAGAAAATCTGGGGTTAGGTATTGGTACCTATGTGAATAGGTACCGGTACCACATTGTCAAATGACCCAGGTACCGGTACCTAGGCTTACATGTACTGGTACCTAGATTCCAATAGGCTCAGGTATCCGTACCTAGGCATTAGATATCGATACCTCGATGAATAATGGGCTCTGGTTCTAGTATCTAAGGTATCAGGTATCGATACCTAGCAAACAATGGGTCCAGGTATCAATACCAAGTTACATAGTACCGATACTTGGCAAACAGAAGGCTCATGTATCGGTACCACTTATACGAGGTACCGGTACCTTTACCCAAAACTTAAAATTTTAAAATGTAACACTAAGAGGCCTTCACTTTTTGAACAATCCTCTATAGATGATGTAAATGGATAATAATGAACTTATATTTTGGGATGTAGGCCTTGGAATGGTCATGTGGTTAGTGCATGTATAGGTTATGTGTTGGATAGTTCTCCTGTACAAAGGAGACTTTGGCCAAATTCTATTTTGGTCATGATCCTGGTGAATAGGGTGTAATGACGTGATATTAGGTTACACAGTACTCACAGGTATTTTCACGGGTTGATGAGTGATCAATGGATTAAGAAAGGACCATTGGATTTGGGGAGCCATAGTGGGAAAGAGATTGACAAAACCATCAGGCCTATAGTCTCTAAACCTACAGAAAAAGAGACTCAGGGTACCTCTAAGGATTGTGAGACAATTGAGCTACTAAAGGTTATTAAGTCTAATGAAATTACATGTCCTATTTCTGCACCCTACCCTCACAGATTGAAAATGCTTGGTAAACAAACTAACAATGCTGAAATCTTTGATTTGTTTAAGCAAGTAAAGATTAATATTCCATTACTTGATGCTATTCAATAAGTGCCATCCTATACGAAGTTCTTGAAGGACCTTTGAACTATCAAAAGAAAATTAAATATTCAGACAAAAGCATTCTTGAAAGAGCTGGTTAATTCTATCTTGTAAACCAATACTCCACCTAAGTACAAAGATCCCAGTTGTTCCATAGTTTCTATTATCATTGGGGACTGTCAGGTGGAGCAAGCACTATTAGACTTGGGTGCGAGTGTAAATCTCCTACCCTTCTCAATATACAAGCAGCTAGGTTTGGGAGAGTTGAATCCTACATCGATTACTCTCCAACTTGCAGATTAGATTGTGAAGTTGCTGAGGGGGATAGTGGAAGAGTGGATAGATTTTACATCCCTGATAAGTTTATAGTTCTTGATACTACACCTGTTGCTAACCCTTCTTTGCAGATTCAAATAATTTTAGGACCATTCTTAGCCATATCAAATGCAATGCTAAATTTTCAGAGTGGTATCATGAAATGTGACTTGATCTTAATCGTAAACCCAAGTATAAGTGGCCAAGTTGTAATATTATTCGGTTAAGTCTGAGGTCGAATCCACACGGAGTTATTTGTTGGAAATCAAAATAGAAAAGGTAAGATTGTCATACGCGTGCATTACAACAGCTTGTGATGTGAACTTAGAACTGATAAGTAAATACTTACATTAAATTTTTGATTAAAACAATTGAAAATTGCTACACTTTAGTTCAGAGATCCAACATGCATCCTATTGTTTGACTATGTAAATGCCACCGTACAACAATTAACTCTTGTGTCAATAGAAGTTTAACTGGTATGTCTGATATATAAGTTGAACCATATCACAACAATGCTTAAGTATGCACCTTACAACAACCAAATAACCCTAGTAAACCCGAAGGTGAACTATTCAAAAGGTTTACTATAGCTATTTGATCGATAAGTCTATGATTCAATGAATACGGAGTTCTAGTTTATGCATTGAATCAAAAGCATTGACTATTGCAAGATTTAACCCGTCTATAACCAATCTACCGATTATTACATAAATTCCAACCATGTGCGTAATTGAATCATGCATGAAGTACATAATAATGTATAGATGAAATGGTATACAACAATAATTTTAGCTCAGCACTCATAACCATGAGCATATAACAACACGATACCAAATATAAATAAAATTATCCATCACTTAAGGGAGGTATAATCACTAAAGCATAGGTAAAACATTAATATTTCCATAATGCAAATTACACATATCTTCAACCTTTACTAAAGAGTATAAACAGACTACTCACACTTAATTGCTGCAGACGAGCAAGAAGGGCAAGACAATCATATTACAATGCAATGTAAATGCATCATTCCCCAAGGAATAGTTGAAACACCCTCACTCTTATTACCGACTAGGAAAAAAAAAGTGAGAGAGGTTCAACCCTCCAAGTATACAAGAATACAAAGAAATGTAAAAGAAGAGAATTTTTGGCTAGGAGTGTTTAGGGTAGGGTATTCTTATCTAAGACTTTTCCTCTTCAAAGACTAGAAGATCCTCCTTCGAAATGACCCAGAACCTACTTATTTATAGGCGTCAAGGCCTGATTAAGGATGCAAACACCCAAGATAACCAATTAGGAGTTCTGTCACATCAAGAAACCAATGAGAAAGAAGCTTGAAGTTGAGGCGGTTAAGGCCACCATCTGGACGATGCTCATACTTTGGATTTTGCCTTGCTGCCTTCTTTGTTGACTTATTTGACTTCGGCCACCATTGGGATGGTGGTTTCACCATCCGGATAGTGAGCTTCTTGCTAAAATTCATTTTGCCTCCCTCCTTTTGTTCTTCTTTCACACTTTAATCCTCCAAGTTTCCTTAATTACATACAAAACCTACAAAATACATAATTTAAACATTAATCATAATATAGTCTCAATTAATCACTTTAAATCAATTAACGCACATAATTAACCCTAAACCCTAATTCATTTATACAGTTTTTAGGGTTAATCAAAATGTTCATTTGGAAATATGACCATTGAATTTAACAGTTTTCATTTGGTTAAGCAACTAAGTGGTGAGGGAGAATTTTGTGAAGTGAAGGAAGTGGAAAAGATCATAGAGGAAACATTTAATAACTCTATGTGTTTTGAACCTTTACAAACTTGTTTAATTAATTATGTGCATGATGGTGAGAACTTCGAGGCTATTTTTTATGCTAATCTGTTGTATTCTTCATAGGAGTTGTGTGTAGTTGAGAAAATGATAAAGAAGAAAAAGTTCATTGGAGGAACCAAGTCTCGATGGGAATTAGGCAATGGGCAATTGGAGCCCGAATGATCCCTTTATATAAAAAAAAAAAAAAAACTCTTTGTACATAGTAGTTTTAGTTAGTTTTTTTTTATTTCTTTAGTTTTTCTATGATTATGCTAATTCTTCTTCTTTGTTTTCCAGTTAGTTAATTTAGTTAGGAGCTTCTTTCCAAGTATTTTTCTTCCCTTATCTTTTTCATTTTTCTCATTACATTACTTCTTTTACATTAAGAACAATGCATAACTTAAGTTGGGGTGGAGGGTTACATCACTAGAAGGAAAAGATAAAATTAAAATTTAAAATTTAAATTTTGAAAAATCAATAAAGAGGAAAGATGTCTATCTAGATTCTATTATTGTTTCATATTGTTGTGAAGTTTAGATTTGGTATCAGAAAATCGGATTGATTGCATATAGTACTCTAGGATTTTATTTTATGTTTGAGTATCATACTTATGTTGTATTTGAAACTCAAAACTATGTTCACCATGAGCATGTTTGTTTTTTTAATTTATTGAATAAGGTTTATAATTTGAAAGGGTTTGACATCTATAGTGGAGATGCACGTAAAAACTTTAAGTTTTGTGCATATCATTTTTAGAGAGTTATAATACATTTACTCAAAGAATATTCTTTCCAATTCAATTTCATTCAATAATATCATTAATTTCTTTCGTTAGGAGCATATGGGTGATTAGTTGGTTATATCTCAAAAATAAGAAATAATTTTCCATGCTTTCTGAGAAATGATTTTAGGTAAATTTTGGAATTTATTTGAGCTTTAAGCCTGTTCTTTCTTTTCATTGTCCTTAGAAGCTGCCGGGATTTGCTATGTTCTTGCTATATGAGTGGGAATTATTGATAGAATGCTCAACCATGAAAAGAAGAAGAAGAAAGAATAAAAGAGAAAAGTTATGCTCAAAAAAAAAAAAAGGGAGTTAAAGGTGTGAAAAGCCAAAGGTTGTTTATAGGAAAAGAATGAAGGATATATGGTTGTTATGTTATGTCAAAAGAAGAATGCAAGTGTTGAATAAAGAATATGTCCATGGGATAACTTTTTTAGAATAATCAATACCCCTCATTTCTTAAACCCTTAACCTAAGGCCACATTACAACCAGAAAAAGTCCTATCTGATTTTAGAGAGTAAGGACGAGTGTGTATGTTTTAATGAATAGGGAATATACCAATAGCATTGCTTCCATGTCTCTTAACATTCTTTCATGAGATTATGTCAAGGTTGTTTCACTTTGATTGATTCTTTTTATTTGGACATATGTGAGTATACTTTTTTTTTGTCTGCATAAATTTGATCCTCACATATAACTTATGAGTGAAAAGTCACTATAATCAGAATTTTTTTTTTTGAGAATGCAAACCTTGGTTAGATTGGCATTGAAGCTAGCATTAGATAGCTACTAGAGATGTGAACTTTGTTTGATAAATCTCTTAAATTGTAGATTCATATCACACACACACACGAGTTTTGCATGCTAACATAATCGTGAATACTCTTATATAGCATTTCATCCTATAGTGGAGTTTTTTGTGCATTAATTTGAGTGGATGTGATATGTCTTTAGTTTCATAGTAATTAAGGAATAATAATGTTTCCAGATAGGTAAAATGGTGTTTGTAGGTATATTCACTCGAAACCTTCATGAGACAAAACTCGTCTACTAAGGGTAACCTTCAGGTTTAACGGCTTAGTGCATAGGCTAACTGCATTCGTGATTGCCTATGAAAGTAGTTATTGTTTTACATTTAATTCTTTTTATTTATTAGATTGTTTTATTATGCTTTAAATTCATTTGCATTGTATTTATTTTGAGAATAAATTGCACTGCATATATTCTGAGAATTTTTGGGCACATATGAAATGTGATTAAAGATTTTTATGTGTACATTGTTTAGTCTTAGGATTTAGATTATTAGTTTAGTTTTAAATTTGAAAAAAATGGGAAAATTAAGAAATTTTAGAATTTTTTTCAAGATGAACCGGTAGGTAAAAATCTGCTTTCTACGGGTCCATCCTTGTTCTAACTGAAAGTTTTAAAAGGGGATTCTAACGGTTTATATCATTTCATTAATTTAAACCACAAAGACCCATTCTCTTAAAACTCTCCTTAAGGTGCCGAAAAACTCTACACTACCTTCAAGAGTCTTCCAATCCATCCATTGATCTCATTAACCTTTGATTCCTTGCTTGATTTTCGGAAATGGCCATGAGGTGGGTTTTAGTTTCACCTAGCCAAAAGTGGATTTCATGGGTGATTAGTGACTTGATCCAAAATGTGCACACCCAAGTGCAGGCGGTCAAGCTATAGAAATAATCCGGTTAAGCCCGGAGTCGAATCCACAGGGAACTATGATTAGTGTTTTGAAGTAAGTAGTGACAAAGACCAAGTAACTGAAAACCTTGAGAGTTTAAAGTTGTGGGATTTCCTAAATAGAATATAAGATTCTTTCCAAGAGTTATCTAGACAAAATATAAGATAAATTCAAATGTGAAATAGTCACTCTTTAGCTTGAGGATCAGAATATGTAAGTAATCATCCGTTTTGTTATATTTGTGCTTTATAATTCAATTAACTCCGATGTCAACAAGAAGTTAATCGGAAGATAAAGATGGACTGTGTGAACTAAGCACATAGTTTCGATGCCTTCCTAGAAGTTTACAAGAATTGTCTGTGTCGAGACTCAACCCGTCTACAAACAACCAAGTATTTCTACAAGGCATCTAACCATGGAATTAATATTTCATTCTTTAGATAAAGCACAATAATGGTGAAGATTGAATTGTTGTCATGAAGATCTAGCAAGGGTCTTTCCATGCAAGAGTCATCCATAACATAGAAAGAACCCATGGTTATACAAAGTAGCTTAGTTTTGCTAGATGCATTCAATCATTCAATAAGTGAAATATAAATCATTAAAGCATAAAGGAAATGCAGAAATATAACTTATGGGTAATCAATACATGTTCATCACCTCTTACTAAAGGGTGAATGAGGAACTACTCACTTTTCATGGCTTGGGTAAAGCTAGAAAATTGAGTGATACTCATCCCTCCAAGTAGAGGAGTTACAAAAATGAAAGTACAATAAACAAGGAGCAAATCTTCAACAAAGAATGAGTGAATCACATTCCACCCTTCACAGCTTTGGTAAAGCTCTAGAAAAGTGGAAGAGTTTCACTCCTCTACAAAAGAAGGAAGCTCAAGCAATGCAAGTGAAATAAAAGAACAATAAAAGTAAAAGAAAACTAGTCACATTTGGAGGGTGGCTTCCTCAACCAATAAATGGAGGGTTGCTTCCTCAACCAAAAGATGAACTATCTGCCTTGATACAAGCAAATATAAATCTAGCTATATGAGTGGGATTCTAAGCCTCCATCTAGCTCTTAACTAGTTCTTGGTGTAGTCTAAGCCCTATAAACCAAGTTCTAGTATTCTACAAGAACATCCTCCTTTGAAGCTCCCATAATGAGAGTATTTATAGGCAAGGAGTAGGAGGGGGGTGGTGAAAGAATAGTGTATGTCGCCCAAGTCCAAATGAAAGTCAACCACTCTACAGTCTGTCTGTGGAGAACGCTCGAACATGAGTTAGCATTCAAACGTGGTATCTGTTTTTGCTTTATGGTCATTCGAATGTTGTATGACATTTGAATGTTTCTTCTGTCTTTCCTTTATGGGCGTTCGATTGCCAGATGGGGTTTGACCCCCTCACTCAAGTGGCCTGTAGTCTTTTGTGGAAATCTATTTCCACACTCTATGCAGAACTTGACACTTTGCACTCATCACCCAGTCTTCAATTAATTCGAGTGGACGTTCGAACATGAGTTGACATTCGAACGTGGTACTCAAGTACTTCAAGGTCTTCCTTCTTGGCTGTAACACGTCATGGCTTAGCAATCTGGTCTTTTCATAGTTCAAGTAGACATTCAAATGTGAGTTGGCGTTCGAACATTCTTACTTTGTTCCAAGCTTCTCCAATTTTGCCCCCAATATGCTGGTGTTACATCCAAGTGTGATTTTTGTTGTTCTTGAGCTCTTGTTCACATTAGGGCCTGAAATGTCATCACTGAAACTCCATCAAAGTATAATTAGTCTTAAAAGAGCATAGTAATATGCTAATTTTAACTACTAATCACACCCTCCCAACCTTAATATTGCTAGTCTCTAGTAATACAATAACAATGGAATGCAAATCTATTTCTAATGCCTTTTTCATTGGTAATCTGGTTGCATTTAGCATATGCAACAAGCCGTTAAACCACTAGGTTTACCCTAACGAGCGAGTGTTGTCTCGTGAGGGTTTTTAGTGAAACTACCTACAAACTTTAGTCGAACAGATGTGTATGTGGATTGCTGATTAAAGTAAATTAGCATCATGGTTGTTGAGATACCCAACCCTCAATTTTGACTTACATCCAGCATGCTCCTCATTAGTAGGTATTTATTCTATGCAAAAATTAGCATCAGTTACATTGGCATTTGGAATTCCTTCTGTAGTAGGAATGGTCATTCTAGAAACAAGAATTGATACATAACAAACATTCCATTTTACCACCTTCCATGGTTTGCTTTGATTTCACTAATCTCTCTTATAAGTGCCCTCTGCAAAAATTCACTCCGGTTATAGTGACTTGTCTCTCAAAGGGCATGTGATCAGAAGATAGCTAGTCGAAAAATCACTTGCACAGTTAGAAAAGGAGTAAGTATAAGGAAACAAACTAATCATGTTTTGGCATAATCTCATGGAGGAATATTGATGCAAATAAAGAAATACTATTTGACATGCCCCAACTATTAATTAACAACACACACATGCATCAGACTTGAGATCAATTAGGGCTTTGTATAGGTTGTAACATGGCCAAAGGTCAGTGGCTACCGAAATGACGTCAATGTTATTCAAAAGCTATCTTCTTATTATGTAGTGTAGCACACCTCTTTCTAGCTTTTTGATCTTTTGCCTAGCAGTGGTATTTCTCTTATTTTTTACTTTTTTCACTTTCTTGGCAATTCCTTGTCTTTCAATCTCTTTTCTTTTTCGGTTGTTCTCACCGATTTTTTTTCTTTTGTTTAACAATGGATACCATTGTCTTCTCTATTTCTCTTGCTTTTCTGTATCATACTGATTTATAAGAGGGTGCAAGAAAATTAGATGGCAAGGTATATCAAGTACATTTTCTTGTGGCTCGATTAGCATATGGGTTTTTTGAAAAAAAAAGAAATCATTCATTGAAAGCTCAAGTATGGCTGACTAGGGATATTCTTTTAAAAGAAATGGCTAAGGCTTAAGGTGAAATCAAAGATGGCCTAAGATCCTTTCACAAGTATGTGCACCTGTATGTGTCGTATGAACAGACATGTCAATAGATTGCTTTAGTTGCGTTAATCAAATCAAATTTAATGAGATTATTCAAAGATAGATAGTGAAAAACCTTTCTCGAGTAAACATTGATCTCCTATCAAAAAGCATCGCAAGGCTCAAAGGTTACCATGATATTTTTCGCTATCTCCACTGGTTATGACAGGTTGCTCCGGGGAATGTCGGTTATATATCAATTCTATTTTCAAGTCTGATCATCTTGTACCTTAAGAACAACAAAACTGATGTTCATTTGACAATTTAAGCATAGAAATAACACCAGTTTTCCAAGAAATGTGGTTTTAAGTCTAGATTGCTAAGTTAAGGTGTCAAACTGATCATATGCTTAGTCATTTTAACAATCAACCTTAGCATCCACATTTGTTTCATTATTTATCAAGAATTACTAAATTGCTAATTCTATACATACATTTTAAATAGATAAAAGTGATAAACTGAAAGATTCACTTCACAAAATTTGATCATTTACAATAGTACCAATGATTCAATCCATTATAAAAGAAGTGACTAAGACACAAAAACTTCAAGTATTCTCAATCATCAACCCAAAAAGAAACAAACATCCAGCAAAGAAGAAACAAAATTTCACAACAAACTACAAATATCCACAAGAAGCTACCAAAGAAGAAACTCCTCCACGGAAGGAACAACAACAAATTTTTAATTACAGAAACCCCCAAGAAACTACCAAAGAAGAAATCTTAAAAAAGAAGCAACAGTAATCACAACCAAAATCAAGAACAGAAATCAATCTCCTCCACCAAATCCACCCCCTTGTCGAAGAAATCTCCTCCTTGACCAAGAAAAACCCTTCACCCCTGTTCGCTCGGTTCTGACAATGTTCAACGCCACATCTTTCTCGGAGGGTATATTGGGTTTTGCACCCGAGGCACTTCTTGCCTCAATTCCCGTACATAATCTTTGTCTACATCAATGTAGATCCCCCTCACATAACTCTTTAGTGCCCTATTGACTATTTTGGCGATGGAGTAAAACTCCCGCACCAAGTCAATCACGACTTCCCCGCCGTTCCTCAAATATAACCCCCATCTTCTTTTCTCCATCTCTGCAAAGATACCCAATTCAACAAAATCACTCAAGATTACATCTCGTTCATAAACAACAGTGTGATTTTAGTAATAGTTCTCATACATGTTTGCTTTGAGAGCCGAGGGGAAGCAAGTTTTGTCATATCTTCGGACAATGGGTGGTCTTCCTTCTCTAACTTCAATCACCTCCTCCACGAAATTGGGCTCTTGAGTGATTGGGTTGCGCCTAGCAGGGAGCTTGACTCTTGGCATGGTTTTTGGGTTTGGAGATAGTTAGGGCTTAAAATGCTTGAGTTTTTGGTGAAAATGGGGATTATTGATGTGGGAATGGCTTTGGTGCGGTTGATTTGGGGTAGAAATCAGGAATAAGTGGTGTTTTGGGGGCGGGGTAATGAGAAGTCAGCCTAGGGTTTGGAGTTTTTTCAAGGGTTTTGGAGTTTTTGAAATGGAGAAGACTAACTATGCTTTTATAGCCTGAGTAATGACATTCGAACGTGGTTAACGTTCGAATGTATCTAGAAGGATTTTAAATAGATCGTTCGAACATGAGTTTCGTTAGAACGTGGTGACCTCTTAGTACTTCTGAGTTCTATCAGAGACCAAAGTGTTGTATGTTCATAGTGTTCAAATGTTCTATTGGCGTTCAAACGTTACTCTCGTTTGAACGTGCTATTGGCGTTCGAATGGGCTGAGCTCGCAGTACTTTTCGTTTCCATTAGAGGCTAAGTATTGCAAGCAACTAACATTCAAACGTCACTTGACGTTCAAACGTGGAATCAAAAATCAAAAAAAATTTTGCACTACACTATGTATAATAAAAGAGGGCAGTATACACAAGTTTGAACCATAAATTCATGGCGTTTCAGGATAAGTCCCTACTTATGCTTTAGGTTGGTATTTTGGGACATTTCTTACTCGGGCCATATTTTCATTTTAGTCAAAAGATTTTGTACAAAAAAAAAAGGATTTTTACACTTTTTACAAAAATTCCCTTGACTTTCATCCCACCTACTCTAATCCGAGTCTTCCTCTGTATCTATGTAGTTCAAACAACTAGTGACTCTCCCAATTTCCTCTCTCACAAACTGGTTAAGCAAAGTACCGGAATAGCATGGCGTCTCAAGATAATCCACTCAACCCATTCACTATCCAGTCTAATCGATCGAGTGCGAGACCAAAAATTGGTTCAGAATACTAATTATATCTTTTCTCGTGAAAGACTTTGTCACACTATTTACATGTACCAAGCCTTTTGGCACGACAACGCCTAGCAAAAGTGTTTCTGCCACAGAGGGGTTTCTTTTGCTCTTCTTGGATCTCATTTTTTCTTACCAGTCTCACTTTTCTCATGATCACAACATGCACATTAGATGGAAAAGTTCGTAAAACTCATAGACTAAACCAAAAAATTTTAACATCCATGTTTTCTACGCTTTAAGAGTCACTATCTGGTTCTTTAACGTCTGTCAGTCACAAAGAAGATTAAAGCTGACTCACAAGCATAATCATTAATTTATACAAAATACAAGGCAAGGTACACAATATGATCAAAAATAGCAACAACAATAGTAAAAACAATAAAAATTTACGGCCCACACAAAATATGAATTGTTCTCACCCCCAACCTAAACTGAACATTGTCCCCAATGTTTCAAATTTACCGATATGTTGAGCTTGGAGATGAGATTGAAAGGGAAAGATCTATTCATTTGCCAAAAAACTACAAGCAAAATAGAGAAATTAATCATCTCTTTGCAGATATGGGTTTCCGCTAGGATGAAAACCCTTGATTTGAGTGTAGACAGAAGAAGAAGAAGAAGAAGAACCATGTGCAAATAGAGTAAACACATGCAGATCATGAGATAAAGGATTGGGTCTTTAGGTAATATGATCATGGAGCTGTTGGGAGTTGGGTCATTGTTATAGAAGATTGCGAACTAGGAAAGAAAGAGAAGAAGAAGACGAAGAAAGAAAAAGGAAAGGCGGTGGGGAAAAAGAGAAAAGGGGGAGGATGCCTTATAAAGACGCTGTCATGGGTCGGGTTTGATCGGGTTTTTCCTGATCTGACCCCTTTTTGTGTGCAAGCATAAATCTCGAAGGGATGTTTTGGGTCCATTAAAAGAATTGTTTCCACATTTTTGACAAAATTCTCCAAAAATGGTTTCAACTGCTAACCATTAACAATAAAGATGTTACCGTTTAAGGGGTTTTCCACTTATACTGCTCCATGTCCAAACACTTTTTTGATAATGTAAGGTCTAGTCCACCTTGATTTCAACTTACCAGGAAAGAGGCGGAGTCTTGAATTAAACAACAAGACTTTTTGAAAAGGTTCAAAAGACTTCCGCATAATATTCTTGTCATGAAAAATTTTCATCCTGTTTTTAGTATTCTTAGCATTTTCCTATGCTTCATTTTTCAATTCCTCCAATTGGTTAATATGAAGTTTCCTTACTAGTCCGGCCTTGTCCAAGTCAAGGTTCATTGCTTTAATGGCCCAGTATGCCCTATGTTCCAATTCAACAGGCAGGTGACAAGGCTTGCCATAGACTAATCGATAAGGAGACATGCCCAAAATTGTTTTAAAAGTAGTGTGATATGCCCAGAGTGCATCAGTTAGCCTTGACAACCAATCTTTGTGGTCTGGATTTACAATTTTTTCTAAGATTAATTTGATCTCCCGATTAGCTAATTCAGCCTGTCCACTAGTCCGTGGATGATAAGGGGTTACAATTTTGTAAAAAATCAAGTACTTTTTCATCAAATTTCGGAAAGGACGATTAAAAAAATGAGCATTCCCATCACTTATGATTGATTTTGAAATTCCAAACCGAGACAACATTTTCTTTCAAAAATTTTATCATTGTTTGGTGATCATTATTTCGGCATGGAATTGGCTCAACCCATTTGGACACATAGTCTACGGCCACTAAAATGTATAGATAGCCAAAGGAAGGGAAAAATGTTTCCATAAAATCGATGCCCCAACATTCAAAATTTTCAATCACCAAAATGGGTTTTAAGGGCATCAAATTTCTTTTTAAAATGCTCCCCAACCTTTGGCATCCATCGCAAGTTAAACAAAAATCATGGACATCTTTGAAAAGTGTTGGCCAGTAAAATTCACACTGCAAGATTTTCACAGCGATTTTCCTTAATGAAAAATGGCCACCGCATGCTTCAAACTGACAAAATGTTATTACTTGTCTTCTTTCTCGAGTGGGGATGCAACGTCTTATGATTTGATCCGTATAGTACTAAAATACGTATGGATCTTCCCAAAGAAGTTACCAACCTCCCTCAAAAAATTCTTTTTTGTCCATGGGGGTGAAGGACGGAGGGAGTGTTCCAATAGCAAGGAAATTAGCAATATCAGCGTACCATGGGGTCTCATCAATTATAAATAATTGGTCATCAGGAAATTTTTTATTGATTGTCAATCCATCTTCGTGAAAGTCATACATCAACCTGGACAGATGGTCTGCCACCACATTCTCGACGCCCTTCTTGTCCTTAATGACTAGATCAACTTTTGAATAAAAGTATCCATCTTAAGAGCCTTGGCTTGGCGTCCTTCTTTGTGAGCAAAAATTTCAATGCTGCATCGTTAGTAGATACAACAACAGAAGAACCAATGAGATAAGAACGAAATTTCTCCCAAACAAAAACTACAACAAACAATTGTTTTTCAGTTGTTGAATAATTCATTTGAGCATTGTTCAAAGTTTTTCTTACATAGTAAATCACATAGGGTTTCTTATCCTTTCTTTGTCCCAATACAGCACCTACAATATAATCACTTACATCACACATTAGTTCAAAGGGTAAAGTCCAGTCAAGGGGCTACATTATTGGGGCAGAAATTAACATTCCTTTAAGCTTATCAAAAGTTTTTTGGCATGCTTCATTCCAATCAAAGATTACGTCCTGACTTAGAAGATGACACAGGGGTTTTGCTATGGTGCTGAAATCTTTTATGAATCTCCTGTAAAAACCTACATGTCCTAGAAATGATCAGACATGCTTTATAGTCCTTGGAACAGATAGATTTCCAATTAGATCTATTTTTGCCTTGTCTACTTTCATGCCCTCAGACGACACAATGTGACCTAAGACAATGCCTTGTGTTACCATGAAGTGGCATTTCTCCCAATTAAGTACCAGATTGGCTACCTAACATCTTATCAACACCTTTTCTAGGTTGGCTAGACATAAATCAAATGAGTCACCATAGACAGAGAAGTCATCCATGAATACTTCCAAAAATTTCTTCACCGTGTCACTGAACAAGCTTAGCATGCATCTTTAGAATGTAGCAGGAGCGTTACAAAGTCTGAATGGCAACCTTTTGAATGCAAAAGTTCCAAAGGGGCATGTGAATGTGGTTTTCTCCTGATCATTGAATGCTATCTCAATTTGATTGTACCCTGAATACCTATCCAGGAAACAGTAAAATTCATGGTCTGCAATTCTCTCTAGAACCTGGTCAAGAAAGGGAAGAAGGAAATGGTCTTTCCTTGTTACCAAATTGAGTTTTCGATAGTCAATACACATCCTCCATCCTGTGATGACTCGAGTTGGTACTAGTTCATTGGCTTCATTCTTGGCCACTGTGACCCCAAATTTCTTGGGCACAACTTGGGTTGGACTAACCTATTTGCTATCGGAGATGGGAAAGATTATCCTGCATCTAAGAGCTTAAGCACTTCCATTTTCATAACTTCCTTCATGTGAGGGTTCAATCATCCCTGCATTTGACAAGAGGATTTTGAATCCTCTTCCAGGTATATAGCATGATTGCAGATTAACGGGCTTATACCTTTCAAGTCAGTGATGGTCCATCCAATAGTGCTTTTATGGATTTTAAAGAATTTCAATCAATTCACACTCTTACAAGTCTGCGAGCTTAGATGAAATTACCATTGGGTATGACTCGTCCTCTCCTAGGAATTCATATTGAAGGTCAGATGAGAGAGGTTTCAGTTCAGGCTTTGGTGGTCTGACACTTGATGAGAGTGGCTTTGTGCCACTAGGTGAAAATTCCTCGAATTTGGGGGCCCATGTATTAACCGCATGAGTCAGGCAATTCTTTGGATCATCATATGTTGTCTCAGATGTGATGGATTCTAATAGAGAGGATTCAGTGAATTTTCTCAAAATGTGTTATTCAGATGTTCCTGAACCAACGATTTGATGGAATTTATTTCTCTTTCTTTTTTGTCCTCTCCTGGGTGTTTGGCAACATTGAAAATATTTAGCTCAAGAATCATATTCCCAAAGGTTAATTTCATGACCCTATTCCTACGATTGATTAGTGCATTTGAAGTTGTAGGAAGGGTTGACCAAGAATGACGAGAATTAAGTTCTCTGAAAGCTTTGCTAGCTAAGTATCTAAAATGATGAAGTCAACAGGGAAGATGAAGTTGTCCACTTGGACAAGCACATCTTCGAAAATGCCTCTAGGGACTTTGACAGATCTGTCTGCCAATTGGAGTGTAACACTGGTGGGTTTGAGTTCACCCAGACCCAACTATTGGTAAACAGAGAATGGGAGCAAATTGACACTTGCTCCAAGGTCTAACAATCCTTGTTCAATTCTGAAGTTTCCAATGACACACGATAAGGTTGGACACCCAGGATCTTTGTATTTTGGAGGGCTTTTGTGTTTAAGCAAGGCATTGACATGTTCTACCAAGAAAGCTCTCTTGTGGACATTGCTTGATGTTTTCCGTTGTAATATCCTAACCTCTAAACATCTTCCCTCAATGTGTATGTATGATGTGTGTGTGAAGATGAGTGTCACTCTCCTTTGGAATGATGTCAAAAGAAAGGGCAAGGGAATGGTGAAAATGAAATGTGCAAGTGAGCAAAAATACTTCCCAAGTGCAAAAAGACTTTTGCGTGTCGTGTTTTACTTGGAGGTATTCCAAGGTTGTTTCCTCAGGGAAGGTTGTGAATCGTTTTGAAAGTGATTTTTGATGAAGAAAGGTGTAAAATATTTTGTAGTTGAAGTTTGGTTTGTGAGTTGTATTTTGATGAAAGTGAAATAGAAAGCAAGTGTTGGCTAGTTCGAAGGGTTCACTCCAATGGGAATACCGAGTCAACTCGAAACCTTCCTCCAATGGTGCGTAAATGAACGATTGATTCATGGAAAGTGAGGGACAAAATAGAAGTGCGGATCCAAGCATAACCCGTGACAATGCCCAGTCAAACTGAACCACCGTACACCGAAGGGAGGAGAGGGGATGAGTTGATATGACATACCCAAGATGAGGTCTCCCTTGGATTAGCCAACTTAAGGATTTAGCTATTTATGCTTAAAAGAAAAACAACAATGGAAATGGAAGACATTCTAAAGTGATTCAAGATTGTAGCTAACCTAACGCAAGAAAACTTAAACTAAAAGAAAATGCATTTAACACCAATTTACAGCTAAGAAATTGAAGAACATAGAAGCATTAATGGTAGAACTTTAATGGAAAACTAAACTTGAAAACAACTAGAAATTAATGACATTCAAAGCATTAAAGGAAGCTAGGAAGATTCATACATAAAAATAGAAGACAACGCACGGAAGAAAATGTAAAAATCTCCACTTCTCTCTCTAATACTATTCATCTTCTTCCTAGAGTTTCTCTCTCTATATTACAATGTATATCTTGCATAATGTGTATCTTGGTGTATATTGCCTCCCAAAAACGTCCATGCAGTCCAGCTCAAGTCTTGTGATGTGATCTCCATCCATAGGCTGTCAAGAGAGTGGGTTGGACAGGGTGGTGCAGGCATAGCCTGCACACCCAGCACATTCTCTCTCTTCTTTCCTCATTTATGATCAAAAACTAAAAAGTCCATGAAAGGGGACATTAGGGATGTTTATGGTGTAAGACATGTCAGGGATAGGTAGGAGGATGAGTGGTGGGACCCTGAAAATGGCAGAGCCTGATATACAGAATCTGGGTTGTGTTAGCAGAGAGTACCGATACTCAAACTCTAGTAGCATAATGTTTCCTCCAGTAACATAAGATTACCGGTACTGTTTCTCCAGTAGCATAAGAATACTGATACTGAGTACCGGTACTATTCCCTCTAGTAGCATAAGAGTACCGGTACTCTTTCTCCTATTTTTGCTGGTTCTTTGGTTTCCTCCCCTCCAAAGCTATCTTCAAGCCATTCTTTCTTTAGCATTTACCTCAAATCACCAGAGAAGGCTTTAAGAAGCACCATTTATCACATTTTATCTGCAAACACCACAAATCTTCATTAATAGCTCAAACAGCACAAATCCACTCATTTAATCCCCAAAAGCAAGTGAAAAATGAATGTATTAGCACATGAAATATGCAATGTTGTGTGCTAATCACAGCCCCCAACTTGACTTTTGCTAGTCCCTAGCAACATTTATCTTTAAAACAAAGTAACAAGCATACCATACAATTATCCATTTAAATAAATAATTAACCCAAACAATCAACATACATAAATCATAATGCAATTGAGGAAATAAACTTGGACAGATAGAAACAAAAACTATGGTATTCCATTAATGTGTTTCAAAGTTGGATTAGTCGGACATCAAAAAGAGACAAAATGGCCTATGACCTATGGGTTCTTCTACTAGGCCAACGCCTCCAACCTAACTATTTACAATCCAACACAAAAATAAATGACAGACACACAACAAATCCTACTCCTCATCCTCATCATCATCATCCTCATAATCTCCCTCCTCTTCCTCATCAGCATCATCATCATCCTCCTCCACCTCAACCACTGTGGAGGCAGAGGGGATAGATGCAGAAGGGCCAGCAGTTGGTGGTGTGGGCTTTCCCAAGATGGATCTTCCTGGGAATGTGTGCATTAACAGCTCCTTCATCATTAACGAAATAGCATGCATCGACACCTCAAGCCCATGCACTGTCATCTCTAAGGCATACAAGTGCTAAGGGATCGAACGTGGTGGTCTAGCTGTGGATGGCCCAACAGAAGAGGATGGTCCAGGAGCCCCAAAATCAGAGTCCAAATCCCTAGCTTGATCCCCCTGTCTCACCGCCCTTCTTTTCAAACTACTGGCTCTACCAATCGCCCCAGTCTCAGGGGGAGTGAGCTTATCAAAGGCATAGGCCTTCACCTTGAAGTGCCGGCACATCCGGGTCACCAAGTTCCCGAATGGAAACTTGATTATAGGCTTCTACATCTCAACAAAATCTTTCATTACCTCCCAAATGAAAAGAGCGAAATCAATTGTCTTTCTAGACATGACAGCGTCCAACAGACTTAGCTTTTCAAGATTTGGTTTCTTTTCTGAGCCCTTTGGTAGAAGATTGTAATGGAGAAGTTTATTCAAAAGACCGTATGAGTGCTTTAACCCTCCACTTTGAACCTTTCCCTTGAATTATGTAAGATCATCGTACATCAAAACACAACCTCTGTAATGGTTTTCACTCGGGTGACATTGTGAGGATAAACTAGGGGGAAAGAGGGTGGTCTCTGATAGTTTCCTCAGAGAGAGGCAAGGACATCCGGGGTCACCTCGAACATCTTCCCCCGTACATTTGTCCAAAAGAATTCCACCACGTTTACCTCTACCACCCTAAATGCTTGGTAGAATTCCCTACACATCAACAAATTGTATCCATCGACGGGCTCAAACCAAAACCTCATTCCATGAGCACTGATAAGTTTCACAACCTTGTTTCTTGGGCCAAGTGAAATACGATCGAGGTACCATTCGCAGGTCACACCCTTCCCCTGAATCAATTGGAACCATGCCTCTTTTTTGGCCTTTTTCCTTTGCTCATTGGGATCCTTACTTGATTCCTCACCACCCCTCTTACGACTACTGGGTTCCTCGGGTTTAGAGGGGTCGAAACCCACTTGCTTGGTGTGGGCCATGCAATGCAACAGTGCCCCCAATACCAAGAATGCAAAAAAAAATCAAGAAAAAACCCCAATTGGGTTTAGAGCCTCATGAACGATTTCAAAGTGATGAGCCATTGAGAGCTTCTTGAAGAATTTGAAGAGAGTAGAGAGGGTTTGGGTTTGAGGGATTTTCAAAAATTAGGGTTTCAAAACAGGGCAACTTCAAATTTCACTAGGAATCTCCAAATCAAGGCTCTAGGGTTGAAGATTTAAGGGTTAATGGAGAAGAGGAAACGATTGGGAAACTTTGGAGGTAAATGAGTGAGGGAATAAAGCACTAGGGTCTGTGATTAAAGGAGGTGAAATGAAGGGTTTCCCAAAAAAATCGATTTAAAAGCCCTGATTTGTTTTTCAGGTAAAGAGTACCGATACTGCGAACTCCAATAGCCAAGGAGTACCGATACTGCGTACCGATACAGTTTTGCATCAGTTGCAAAATACTCCTACTGAGCAATTCTTCACCATTCCTTTTCAATTTAGGACCTCCCCTATACATTCTAACACTCACTTTATGATCTCAATTCCACCCTAAACATATACTCCACTTGTAAACCACAATTTGAACCATCATGCCCAATTTATTACCGCAATTGCAATGTAATATAAAATTTTAGTGCATTCAACGTACAAGGAATGGATTTCTATCTTTAACTATCAAAATGAATTCCCAAAATACAAGTCATACAATTAATAACATGGGCATTCCAAATTCATCTCAAATATCAAAAACTTGAGCAATATTCCCCCATTTCTAGCATAGATCTATATGACACATTTTTCATATGATCGAACTAAGCACACATGAGCAAGATCATAGTCTCAAATACTAGTCTAAAGTATACACCTACTCATTTAATTTCAAACTCGTGTGTGTGTGAACTGGACAAGTAATTTGAACACTTACGCAATAGAATTCACATTCGAGCGGCTAGCCAAATTCAGCTTCAATGCAAAACTCACCAAAGATCCCTCTTAAAAATGAAATACACACTATTTATCCTGACATGCACTCCATGTATACATGTGAGATTGATTCTTGTGCACAAAACAAAGTGTGCTCACATGTAATCCAAAAATGAAGTTTATGTATGAAAATGAAACGACTTTGGCATAATCTCATGAAATAAATGCTAGGGCATTAGATACCCAAACCAACTTCTCCTGTTCTTTAAAAGTATGCTTCCCCCATGATTTCTCTAGATCATTTAGGACTTTCAAGGGTTGTAATGAGGCCTCGGGGTGATATTGAGGTAGGTGAAATGAAGGATATAGGATAACAAAAAGGGTTATTCCGAGTGAAAGAGTTTTATTTCAAAAAACTTTCCCTTTCTATGGGATTCTCATTCCATTCTTACACCTTCACCACACTCTTTGTTTCTTTTCTTTCTTTTCCTTAACATTGTCCTTTTCTTTTGTCATTCTTCACTTCATCACATTTTTCTTGGATTTTCATTCTCTTTTTTTTTTTTCAACTCTTTGAGTTTCGACAACAATCATCCCTTGCTTGAATTTCCTCACCACACTTCATTTACTTTTTGCAATCACTCATTTTCAGCTTTAGGAACAACCAGTGTACGATAGATATTTCTTATTTTCATCGGCTTGGTCAAATGTGCGGCATAGAAACGAATTTCCAATTAAAGCTCAATCACGGCACTAGGGATAAACTTTTCACAAGAAAAAGGGTTAAGGCTCAAAGTATTTCAAAGATGGCCTAAAATCACTTCTAGGTACGCATGGGATGGCATTGTACAATCGAGACAAGTCAGTCTACTATCCAAATGCACCTAACCAAAACAAGTATAATGAGACTATTGAACAAATTTGACATTGAAAAATTATTCTTTGAGTAAATGTAAGTTCTCTCCCAAAAGGGTTTGGCAGTAAAGCTCTCATGGGTCCTTACTCATCTCAACTACTTATGTCAAGCCTAAAATTATGAATCCAATCCATAAATTGTTGAAATTACACCTTCAAAGGTCACATACTGTTGAGTTCAAAAATTAATACATCTGTGATACTCATGCATAGGATCAATTTCCATAGTATGCTCATGTGCTCAAAGTTCACAACAAAGATCAATATATCATCCAACCCAACACTCTTAATAAGGGAATACAGATCAACATTCAGATATTTTTTTCATCAAAAATTTTCAAAATTTTTACATAAATACCCTAATGCAAGCAAAAATATGTATCAAAAAAAAAATTCACAACATTGGTGTATCATGCAAATGGTGCACCACTCCCCCCCAACTAGATTTATGCAACGTCCTCAATGCAGCAAAAAGAGACGATATGCAATGAAAGAGAGTAGACAAAAAAATGTGTAGGGTTAGGGAACACCTTGCACTTGAGTTTGGACAAAAGCAACAATATCTGAAACTAATAAGAACAAAACTATTCAACAAAAGAACATAAATAACATGGAATAACAATAAAGTAAATAGACAAAATCAACTATACAGTTAAAAAAAATAGAAAAACTAGTTATTCTTCCATAACTTTCGGATATACCAGGTCCCTTAAATCTTCCTCCACCACTTGTTCTTCAGAGCCCCCAAAACATAGCTTAAGTCATTGGCCATTGACCTTGAATGTATGGCCATTTTTGGGGTTGGAGACATCCACAGCTCCGTTGGGGTAGGCCACCTTGACAAGATAGGGGTCATCCCAACGGGATTAGAGTTTACCTTGGAAAATGGAGAAATGGGAGTTGTATAAAAGCACTTTTTGCCCAGGCTCAAATGACTTCCTCACGATAGATTGGTCATGAAAGATTTTAGCCCCTTCCTTTGAGATTTTGGAGCTTTCATATGCCTCTCTCCTAATCTCTTCCAACTCATTCAGCTCTAACTTTCTTTGTTCTCCAGCCATTCTGAAATTGAAGTTCAGAGTTTTGATGGCCCAATAGGCCTTGTGTTCCATTTCGACCGGCAAATGGCAAGCCTTTTCGTAGACAAGTCGATAGGGAGACATGCCCAAAATAGTCTTATAGGCGGTACGGTACGCCCTTAGGGCATCAGTCAGTCTATTTGACCAATCTTTCCTATTGGGGTTCACCGTTTTCTCTAAAATATTTTTGATCTCCCTATTGGCCTACTCGGCTTGGACATTGGTTTGTGGGTGGTAAGCAGTGGATACCTTATGAGTAACGTCATATTTAGACATTAATGATGCAAATGACCTATTGCATAAGTGTGATCCACCATCACTTATCATTGCCTGAGTCATCCCAAACCTCAAAAATATGTTCTCTTTGAGAAACTTAACCACAACCTGGTGGTCGTTGGTCTTGGTTGGGATAGTCTCTACCTATTTGGACACGTAGTCCACTGCCAGCAAAATGTACAGATAGCCAAAAGACATAAGTAAGGGACCCATGAAGTCAATGCCCCAATAGTGAAATATTTCTATCACCAGTACAGGGGAGAGGGGCACCATGCTTCTTCGAGTCACACTACCCAAACGCTGGCATCTATCGCATTCTTTACAAAATGAAACACAGTCTTTGTTAAGTGAGGGCCAATAAAAACCTGATTGAAGAATTTTCACTGAAGTTTTCTTTGGTGAGAAGTGACCACCGCATGCTTGTGAATGACAGAATGAAAGGATTTTCCGCTGTTCATTTTCTAGTACATATCTCCACATGACTTGGTCAGGGTAGTACTTGAATAGATATGGGTTGTCAAAGTAGAAATACTTGACATCCGCCATGAATCTTCTTTGATCCTCTAGGCTCCACTGCGGTGACACTTGTCCTGTTGTAAGATAATTACATATGTCAGCATACCAAGGACACACAGAATGAATTGAAAGCAATTGCTCATCAGGAAAAAAGTCAGGGATAGGAATGTGCTCATTGGCCTCTTGCACCACAAACCGGGATAAATGATCCGCCACCATGTTCTCAACACCTTTCTTGTCCTTGATCGTCAAGTTGAATTCTTGTAGGAGGAGTATCCACCTAATGAGTCTTGGTTTAGCATTGTGCTTAAATAACAAATACTTCAAAACAAAGTGATTAGTAAAGACAATAATAGGTGAACCTATGATATAAGAACGGAATTTATCTAAAGTAAATACTACCGCTAGCAGCTCTTTCTTTGTAGTAGTGTAATTCATTTGGGCTTCATTGAGCGTTTTGCTAGCGTAGTATATTACATATGGTCTATGTTCCTCCCGTTGACCGAGCACTGCGCCGATCGCGTAATCACTCACGTCGCACATAAGCTCAAAAGGTAAGTCCCACCTGGGTGGTCGCATAATCGATGGCGTAACAAGCATGCTTTTTCAGTTTTTTAAAGATGCCTCACAATTAGACAATAGATTGGTCAAAGGTCGGGCCAATGTACTAAGATTTTTTATGAAACGACGATAGAAACCCAAATGGCCCAGAAATGACCTGATGTCCCTGACGACTCTTGGTGTAGGGAGGTTGGGATGGCCTCCACCTTGAATTGTCAACTTCAATACCCTTGCCGAAACTATATGGTCAAGCACAATTCCCTCCGTCACCATGAAGTGACACTTTTCCCGGTTTAAAACTAAATTCTTCTCCTCACATCTTGCTAGAACTTTATCCAAATTTCCAAAAATCCATCGAAGAATCCCAAAAACACTAAAAAAGTCATCCATAAAACCTCTACTATCTTTTCACCATGTCACTGAAAATCCCCATCATGCAGCGTTAAAAATCCCCGGAGCATTACATAGTC
>CAUOFW020006262.1:0-24533 GCA_963454935.2 Ilex paraguariensis | reverse complement strand
GCGAGGCCCTCATCTCAGGACTTCGGTTAGCTGAGGCAACTGGAGTTACCGATTTGATCGTGCATTGTGATTCTATGCTAGTGGTCAATCAAGTCAAACGAGAGTTTGAAACGAGGGACCCCAGGATGAAGGCCTACCATCACCAGGCGACGACTATAATCCGAGGGTTCAGCCGGATTGAATCAAAACAGTGCCCCGAGACAAGAACACACATGCCGACGCCCTGGCTTGTCTAGCCTCGGCGGTGGACTCCTCCCAGTCGCGCAGGATCACCATTGAATATCTTCCCACATCCTGCATAGACCATGCTCCCGAGGCAATGGTCATCCAGGACGCACACAGGCCGCCTAGTTGGATTGATCCCTTTGTCAGGTTCCTAACAACAGGAGATCTCCCGGAGTGTTCAAAGGAAGCAAGAAGATAAAACTCAAAGCTCCAAGATTTTTGGGTCTCTCCGGATCAGAGACTGTATCGGAGGTCTTTCTCAGGGCCTTACTTGCTATGCGTCCAAGAAGACCAAGTACAAGACCTTCTCTATGAGGTACATGAAGGAATATGCGGGGGGCACTCTGGGGGGCGATCGATGGCACACCGCATCATGTCTCAGGGATATTGGTGGCCGCAAATGCAAAGGGATGCGCGCGCATACGTCCAAAATGCGACCAGTGTCAGAAGTTCTCCCCTGCAATCAGGCAACCCGCAGGGGACTTACACCCCCTGACCAGCCCTTGGCCATTCGCCCAGTGGGGGCTCGATTTGGTTGGACCCCTGCCTAAGGCTCCGGGAAATAGGAAATTTCTCATTGTGGCCACGGATTACTTCACCAAGTGGGTAGAGGCGGAGCCGTTGACTCATATCCGCGACATAGATGCCAAAAAGTTCGTCTGGGAGAACATAATCATCAGGTTTGGGATTCCCCGGGCACTGGTGTCGGATAATGGGACTCAATTCACCGGCGGGCGTTCAAGTCTTTCTGTGAGCAACTCGGGATCCGTAACTTCTACTCCACCCCTGCCTATCCTCAAGCCAACGGCCAGGCAGAGGCCTCCACAAGACAATTATCAATGGGATCAAGAAGAGGTTGGAGAAAGCCAAGGAAAATGGGCGGAAGAGCTATTAAACATTTTGTGGGTATACAGGACCACCCCTCGGTCCTCGACAGGGGAAACCCCATACTCCCTGGCATACGGAATGGAGGCAATCATACCCCTCGAAGTAGGGCTCCCGACCATAAGGACCCAAGCTTTCGACGAAGGGGGGAATGACCGTCAACTTGGATTGGATTTGGATCTAGTGGAAGAAAGAAGGGAGGCAGCCGCCTTGAGGATAACTAAGTATCAAGAGAAGATTTCCCAACTATACAACAGAAGGGTCAAGGCGCGAGAATTCCGAATAGGCGATCTGGTCCTCAGAAGGGTAACGGCCAATACCCGTGATCCAACAGAGGGAAAATGGGACCTAACTGGGAAGGGCCTTACAAAGTGATATCAATCGGGGGCGCCGGGTCGTACAGATTAGAAGGCATGGATGGGAAACTTGTAATACGACCATGGAATGTTATGAATCTAAAGAAATATTACTTTTGAAGTATTCTCTCCCTCAAGTGCTTGCCAACGACAAAGATAAAGGGCAAGGCCCTGGGGACAGAGTTCAAGGACTCCTGTCCCCGAAGCAAATACAGGAGCAAGCCTCCTGCAAGGGTAAGGCCCTGGGGACAGAGTTCAAGGACTCCTGTCCCCGAAGCAAATACAGGAGCAAGCCTCCTGCAGGGTAAGGCCCTGGGGACAGAGTTCAAGGACTCCTGTCCCCGAAGCAAATACAGGAGCAAGCCTCCTGCAAGGGTAAGGCCCTGGGGACAGAGTTCAAGGACTCCTGTCCCCGAAGCAAACATACAGGAGCAAGCCTCCTGCAAGGGTAAGGCCCTGGGGACAGAGTTCAAGGACTCTTGTCCCCGAAGCAAACACAGGAGCAAGCCTCCTGCAAGGGCAAGGCCCTGGGGACAGAGTTCAAGGACTCTCCTGTCCCCGAAGCAAATACAGGAGCAAGCCTCCTAAAGGGCAAGGCCCTGGGGACAGAGTTCAAGGACTCCTGTCCCCGAGGCAGACACAAGAGCTTGCCTCCAGAATGGGCGAGCAAGCCCGAAGACAGTTCAAAAAAAAAAAAAAAAAAAAAAGAAAGAGAGCAAAACATTACTGTACACAAAAAAAAAAAAAAGAAATACTCATGATTTATTTCAAGAAAGTAGGGGCTTTGCGTCCCCAAAGGCTACAAAAGAAAATAACGGGGGTACAATCAAAAAGAAAAGGACTTTCATCTGGCTCCAGGCATCTCCAGAACATCAGCCGAGGGCGAGTCGGCAAAAAATGGTTGAGAAGCTTCTGGAGCAGGCAGGAGAGGTACTTCGGCAACAGGAATAGCTTGGGCAACTTGAGGATCAGGAGCATGGTCCGACGGGGCGTCCTCGGACAGATCCACGATCACTGTCTCGGGCGGATCCGCCGACACTTGCACCGGTGTGGGACCTCATCCTCGGCAGCGACCTCTGCTTCGGCCCGTGCCATCTCTGCCGAGGGCACATACTTGTGCATTTGGAAGAGCGGGGAGTCTGAGGGGATTCCAGCAGACTGGAGCGCCTCGTCCCACCCTTTCTTGAAGAACTCCTTGCTGTTTTCTTCAAGAGCAGGGAGCACGTCATCGGCAAACTCTTCCCGAAGTTGCTCCTCCGATTTTCTGTTCAGTGCCTCGGCTCTGATCCGGTCCAGCTCCTGGGTGAGAGCCAGACAGCTTTCCTCTGAGCCTACCGCCCTCTCCTCCGCAGCAGAAAGCCGCCGCGTCTGCTCGGTTATCCTCCCCTCAGCATCGGCAAGGGCAGCACTTAGCTTTTCAGCGCCAACCTTTGCCGACTCGGCGTCCTTGAGGAGTTGCTCGATTTGAGCAGCCTGCCCCGCCAGGTAGAGTCCCTGGCAGCCACATCCTCCATTGCTCGGGCGAGGGCCCCCTCCGCCTCCTCCTTCTGTTCTCGGGCCCGCTGGAGGTCCATCCTAGACCCATGGTACCGAGCAGCTATTATGGAGATCTGCTGGGTAGCCTGCAAAGGAGGGAAAAAAGTGTTATCACAAAAATGGAAAGCAAGAGAGAAGAAACCAAAGCAAAAATGAACTCACCACCAGGGAATTCTGGATGATGGAGCGGAACAACACGTTCGTTGAACGCCCCCTGTGAGCCGCCATGTCAGCCTCGAAATGCAGTGTCTCACTCACTGCATTGGCGACATGAGGATCCAGCAAAATGGAATCATCGACCCTGATCACTCGGTTCATGTGATCAGTGGCTCGGGGATTCCACTCCGCGGCCTCCACTGTAGGCGGAAGGGACGGGGAAGTCTGCTGCTGCTGTTGTTGCTGTTGTCGTGGCTGTTGCTGCTGCTGCTGTTGTGGAGGAGCAGGGGGTAACCCACGGCCTCTCCCGCTTTGCTGCTGAGCGGGAGGTGCCCTGGATCCTCGGCCGAGGCCATCATGCCGATGTTTGACCCTTCTCTCCTCCTCCGCTTGAGGATCCCGGTCTCGCACCTGACCCCGACCGAGGACCCTTGAGGATGGGGTGGAACTGGTCCCGGCAGAGGGGGTGCCGCCGGTCGTTCCTCGACCCTCCCGGCAGCAAGGGCTTGCCTCTGCCTCAGGAACCCCAGGTCGATGCGAGGAGTGCTGGACATCGCGACCTCAAGGGCGTCCTCGGCGTCCAGAGATTGAAGAACTTGAAAGTCTGGCCACAAGTCTTCTCCCGAAGTCCCCACCTCGGCGTCCGAAGGAACAACGTCCTCTCTGACCCCGAGCTCTTCAGCAACTCCCTCTACCTCTGCCTCCGAAGCCCGATCCGGGTCTTCCTCCAAGTTTTCCTCAACCTCTAACCTCGCCGCCTGATCGAAGAGTTCAGACCACCGCGAAGGATCAAAAGGCTGAGGAAGCTGAGAAAATTTCTTATACCCTGGGGTATAATTCAGCAGGATGTGGGCAGCCCGGCCAAACCCGTTGTCACCCGTGAATCTCCAAACCGTGATTAGGTCGGCAAAGTTCACCAGCGACTGAGGGGGAGGAGCTGTTTCCCGAGCAGGAATATCTGCACAAACAAAAAAGTTGTCATGAACATAGGAAGTCTGGAGAAAGAAATAATAAACCCAAAGGAACCGACGTACTTGTCGTTCTCCATTCCAGAGGGCATAACAAGTCATTATACTTGGGACCAACACCTCTCTGCCAAGATCCCTTGAAGATAAGGATATCATCCTTGTACCCCTTGTCCGAGTCGGGAAGATGGGTTACAAGGTACATGGAGGGGTCCCTGGCTTTGAGGTAGAAGTGTTGGTGAGACATGACTCTCAGGAGGGTATAGCAAAAAAGGAGATCGTTGAGCCCAATATTTACCCCGAGGTGCCTATTGAGCTCTAAGACCCCCATGATTATTCGGAAGACATTAAGGCAACATTGCCCGGGGAAAAGGCGGAAGTGAGAAAGGAACTGAAGAAGCAAAGGGGGTAAGAGAAACCTAATTCCACCCTCTATTATGGCCTTAGTATAGAAGGGCATGGCATCCTCGGCCCCGAGGGTAGGCGAATACAACGCCGGGTCAAAATCCTCTATATCTACGCATGGGGGAATACCGTATTTGACCTTAAACCTACCAATCTGCTCATCACCCTTCACTTTATATTTCCCCGACCCCGAAGGACCAGCCTGAGGATTCTCGGGAGCAAGGCGACGACGAGGCATCTCTAAAAAAGTAAGAAAGAAGAGGGTATTTGTTCTTGAAAATCCCTGAGGAAGTTTCCCGAGGGTTAAATCGCTATGTACCAACCGGATGACACCTCCAGTCAATCGAAAAACAAAAAGCTAGGAGGAAGAAAAGAAAGGGGATTCTGAAACTCACCTGAATGTCAAAACGGAGTTTTTTTCTGGAAAACCTTAAAGCGACTCCCTCCAGAAAGTTCAGAATCAACGATGGGTCTACTGGTTTTAAGATTTTAAGGAAGAATGGGCAGTTGACGATGGAAGAAGAAACAAAACTCCGGCGAAGATTCAAGAAGAAGCTCTCTTAAGGAAGTTCGAAATGACAAAACGAGGAAAACGGAAGAGGAGCCCCCTTTATATAGAGGCAATTTTCATCATTGGGCGCGAAAAAAGAAACGGCGCATTTAATGCGCACGACATCCCAAGCCGGGGAAAGCGGCTCGAGACAATGATGAAGTACTGGTGGTTGTTGGGAAACCCTTCGTCTCCTTACGACGCGTGTCCTCGGTGTCAGAAGATCGAAGGCTAGGGGGCAGTTGATGGGACTTTTCTGAAATATCCTATGATGAAGACACGTGTCCTCGGTTTTACTAAAATACTTGCTAAGATCAAGCACCATCGGCGCACGAATGTCCTCGCCCCCGAGGTACCGTCATATAGGATCATACATTAAGTATATTTTACAACCGACACGTGGCCTCGGTCTGATATGTACCTCGGTCGGCATACCTCCCTCGGTCCCCGAGATGAGTCTTTCCTCGGTGCCGAGAGGTACCCCCATCCTGGACGCTTCCTCTACTCCAGGGTAAGCTATTGACGTACAGGTCATTAGCCTAGGCTAGTCTAGGCTATTCATCATAACCTCGTCTTACACAAGTAATGTCAGAACGTACTGAAATACAGAGGTCACAGCCAATAGGGGATGGACGCGTGGCATATGATATCACATCAAAGACAGACAAACCGCATGCCGTTGCTGACACGCGACTTGGGAAAGCAAACAATTAATTGCACCATTCCCTTGATGAGACCGCATTCAATGCAGTAAGGCTCCGAAATGAAAGGCAATAAATGCTCCTATTACAGAGCATTTATTGCATCCTCCCCGAGAGGAGCACATTGTACCGTCGGCATCCCGACAATCCAGCATTGATTGCTCAGGACCCCGAGCAGTTAATTAGAGAAGACATTCCTCATCAGAATCAATGCACACGCTACCTGTGCCTAATGATCACCTACTGACGACACTGACAGCAATCATGAGCTTTTAAGGTATAAATACTCCTTGCAAAAGACAAAGCGGGTATGCAACAAAAAACTCTCTACTACAATACACACTCAGTGTTTTCTCTATCTTCTCTCTCTCTCTCAAAGACTGACTAGATCGTCGGAGGGGATACGCCGGAAAACACTTCGGCGCCCTTCTAACTTGTTCTTCTTTGTTCCAGGAACCTCTTTCAGCCTTACATGATCGTTCTTCCTTTCCCAGGGTCTCCCGTTGCCGTTCCAGGTTACCACCGTACCTTGCAGGTTGTCCCAAGCAGCGTGTTTGGTCACTCCACCGGCTCACTCGAGTTCACCAAGGGAGCGATCTGTTCTCGTTTTTTATATTGTGTAGGATCTTGCACGCACATGGATCTTATAATAAATTGTAACAGGTTACAGTTCATCTATGATGCAGAAACACTCATGATGCAAGAGAGCACTTAGAGGACTACAAAAGAAATTAGTTTTTATAGTTTTAATCTCATGAGCTATTATAAAAGTTCAATTATTTTGTCTTTCAAGTCTGAGTGATTGCAATGTCACACTACAGTCAGGTGAAGATAAATATTGACATTTCAAGTTCAGGATTACACCAAAGCAATCACATCATAAACACAACCTATAATCAAAGGAGAAATCAAAAATCATTGTTACGCAAAAACTCTGAGAGAAAAAATAAAAAAGAAAAGGAATAAAGAACATAAGAAAGGAAAACACGTGGCCGTTGGGTAGGGCTATTGAACAATTCCAGAATCCTGGGAAGTCCTTCTAAATTGTAACAGTGGCCAAAACAATCCACACTATAGATGGATCAACATATTTAGTAGCTTATTTTGACAAAGTTATGATAACACCAATCGACCACTGAAACAATGAAGAAAACATGGTGAGGGGATTTACAAAATTCTCCTATTCAATAGGACTTACTTGTCCTACTAAAATACATAAATAGGCCTATCATAATGCTTTGAAAAGTGTAGTAGGAAGAATGTAAGTTTTTTTCCGAATAATAGGACTTGAAAGAACGCATTAAAAGCATTCTTTTTCAATAAATAGAGAGAGAGAGAGAGAGAGAGAGAGAAGTATCAGGTGCTTGATAGATCTCTTTCAATAGAATGCTCCAACTTGGTACATCTGCAACAAAAGGTCAATTGTAGCAGGTATAGATAGAGCAGCCAACGAAACAAACTAAAAAAATGACAATTTTCTCTTCTTTTTAATATTCTGATGTTGGTTTCTTCTAAGTAAACATAAATTCTGAGTTCTTACACCAAAAAAGCAGAATGAGATTCAAAGAAAAAACTTCGGCCAAACCAAGATCTAATGTTTGTCGATGTAAAACCTCAGCCTCAGGCCTCACAATCTACGTTTACACAATATAATTAAAGAGCTAAAAACCAAAGAAACTAAATCAATGTAGAAAGTGCTATATGTCCTGACGTCACACAAACGAAGATTCAGGATACCGATTTTTTTAATTTCCTGCATCTTGTTAGGGAAAAAAACATCAATGTTTTCGTGCAGATTTGACGGATTGTCTAATTAGGGACAAAAATGATAAGAACTGAACAATTTAGGGACCAAATTGACAAAATTAATACAATGAGAATTAAACTGAAAAAATGCACACTTTAAGGGCCACAAATTCTATTAACCCTACTTAAAAGTAAAAAAATGTAAAAAATAATACCAAACAATATTAGTGAGTTTTTTTTCCTTTTTTGTTCAACAATTATGAATGTTTGTCTGATAATTCACTCACGACATCACTAAAATAACCTAATGCTAATTCATCTTGGTAAGCATTTTAGACATGCTTGTAAACTTGGGAAGTTTCCATACAAGGCAAAGTGATAAAAGAAATGATGTTTTGATTTTACCAAGCTTTTATTCAAGAAATCTCGTTAAAATCTATGTCTCTCTAGTAGAAAAACAGTCACATTGAACCTGAATTTTGGTAATATGGTTTCCTTTGAATTGGTTGAACATTGCCCAAGCTGTAGTGAAGGTTTAAAATAAGTTGCAATTCCCTTGGTTTGACAGAACAAATAATGAAAAACACAATCAGTAATAATATGCATATTAAGTAATTTGTCAAATTTTACTTATCAAATAAATATGGATGATTAGATTAATGGGTCCCATCAGGAAAAAAAATGCAACCCATCGATCCAAATATTTACGATGATTTTTAATAAATAAATTTGATAAACAGTTCAATAACCGGATCAACGTGGAAAAATAAATTTAGGAGATTATGACAATGTTCAAAAATCGTAAGCAGAACATAAAATGATGGTAAGGTGAATGACAACTGAGAGCATTCCATCAAAAAGCTTTATGGCAACTGCATTTCCGATCGCAGACATCATGTGTCCTTTCCTTTGTGCCAACAAAGCGTTGAAAGCATGGGTGCACAGTTTTTGTGATTTGGTTCAATTAATATTGTTGTTAAATTGTGTTTTTTTTTTTTTTTTCCCTCATCCGACTATTTACAAGTAGCTACCGAGCATTCTTAAAAGTCAATTTCAACATTTAAAAACTAATTCACGTAGCGTACTTGTTCTCCGTATTTGAATTCCTATTCCCCACCTTCAAATACATCACACACACATACACATATGACTTCACCCACACATGCTATTAATTGTGTCATTTAGACTCACTAATTTCAACTTAGCCCAGGATCAATTTCGCGTATTTAGTATTTCTATCAAAATTTTTTTAGTATTTTAATACTAATTTAATAAAAAGTCTTAACTTAATCTTAATTCAAACAATAATCAAGAGTATAGTTCTTTGAGATTCAATTCAAACTCAATTATAATTTCAATCTATATTGATACCAAAATTTAACGTGACTTTAATTTCACTTTAAACCCATTGTACAAACAAAGTATCAAATCCAAATTAGACCCATTTTGACCCAAAAAATTTTAATCCGAATCGAATAACTAGAGTAAGACTTATGCTCTGCATGGTACGATAAAAAAATGGAATGATGAAAAATTGGAGGGATAAATAAAACATTATGTTTAGTAAGGAAGGAAAATAAGAAGGATGAAATAGTAAATGAATTAACTTTCTTCCAACTTATCAAAATCAATCCCTCTAAAATCGAAAGGAAAGTGGATGAAAAGTTAATTATTTGTATTGAAATGTATTTTATTTGTTTATATATCTTTTGATATATACAAGTATTATGTATACATTAATTTTATATAAAAATATAATGATAAAATATGTAATTATATATAATTTTTTTTTAAAAAATTTTAAAAAATTAAAAAAATATAAATAAAAAAAATAAAAAAAAATATTTTTTTATCTTAATTAGGGGTAAAATTTTTTGATTCAACACGATGATACGATTTGAACTCAACATGAATTTTATGACACGAACTTGATTATAACTTGACACGAATTTAAAAATGACCTGACAGGCGAACAAAAAATATAAAATGTTCATAAATTTATGACTCAATACGAATCTGACACAACACGATTCGATTATCACTTTTAATCTTAGCCAGTACAAAAAAATATTAAAAAAAAATTAGTTATTTTTATTTTTCATCCATCCAACTAAATACAAAGAAAAAAAAAAGTGTTATTCTTACTTTCTATCCTTAAACGATAGAATATGTATTCCTCCTACTTTCCGTCATTTATATTTTTCTTCGTACCTATCAAATAGAGCATTAAAAGTTTAAATATTCACAGTACTTGAAGGGCCAAATTCGAATCTTACTGGGTTAAAAAACTCCTGGCCGGCCCCAACTCAACCCCACCCTCAATGAAACCCTGCCTAAAATTGGCGGGAATCGAATTAACCCCCTCTCTTCTCTTTCCTCGCAACTTTTCACACACGCACACACACTGTCCTCACCACTCCATTGTTCACAGCCATGAACAACGGGAAGAGTAGAAAGCGCCCACCACCACCTACGCCGCAAGCACCATCACCGCAACTACCCCAGCAAAAGCAGCATGCCGCCATGGAAGAGGAAGAGATGGACGAGGACGTCTTCCTCGACGAAACCCTTCTCTACGAGGAAGAGGCAGAGGTACTCCGCGACCTCGAGGACCGCCAAGCTCTCTCTTTGCGTCTCCGCAAGTGGAAACGACCCGAGCTATCTCAAGCCTACCTGTCTCAGTCCCAGAGCATCAGTAATTTAATGTTTTTGCTTGTTTTTTTTTTGGGGGCTTTTTGATGGGTTTGATTTCTGAGGTTTTGAAGTTAATGGGTTTTTTTTTTTTCAAATTGAGTGTATTAGTTTTTCAGCAGTTGGAGATTGATTATGTTATTGGGGAGAGTCATAAGGAATTGATGCCTAATTCTTCTGGTGCTGCAGCTATTATCCGGATCTTTGGGGTTACCAGGGAAGGTTGGCTCTCTCCCCTCCCCTATCTCTCTCTTATATATGCGTACATATAGTGGTATGCATACACGAATGTGTGTTATAAGTTTATGGTGGTGTTCTTTTGCCTCTTAACAGTTCATTCATGTCGAGTTCAACATCTAAATGGGGTTTCTTTTTGCCCGAATTCAAAAGATTAAGCCTTTTATGAAAAGCTCAATTTGTAACTATATTTGGAAGCTAAAATGTTTTACTTGAATTATTTTTTTTTCCACATTCTCGTTATTCAACTAAAAAATATCAATAATTTTGCTGGAATTTTTAATGGAAAAACAAGTAATGGATGCATTTCCTTTGTTTTAATAGTTTTTTATGTTACATTTCTTTCTAGCCCAAAAATGATGCATCAATGTATTTTTTAATATATGTCCGCCCGAAAGCTTTAATATGTGCAAGTGTTATTCTCAAACATTATGCTGAATATGCAAGTCTAGTCCCCTGACTGGAATAAGGGATTGCCTACATATTGCTTTAATAGCGGTGAAATTATAAGTAATGCATCAAAAGTTTCTAACCAGTAATACAGTTGTGCATGTTCATCAGTCTTTTTTGGTGGTATACAGAGATAGCATTTATAATGACATTTATTTAAGGACAAGTTCTTTAATGGTTCTCTTATTGTCCGGACAAGTTCTTTAATGGTTCTCTTATTGTCCTATATTTGCATCTTGCAACTCTGAGAAATGGTTATATTGGGTGTTGGTTAGGCCATAGCGTTTGCTGCCATGTCCATGGATTTGAACCATATTTCTATATAAGCTGCCCTCCAGGAATGGGCCCTGATGATATCTCCCGTTTTCATCGAGTTCTTGAGGTATATGATTTACATGTTTATGTTTTTCAGATGGCTTAATGCACATTTCCATCCTGGAATATGGCGAAAAAACTCAGTTGTCTCACTGCAAAATATTAATATGCATTGCACTTGGTGTTTACTATAGGCGAGAATGAGAGAAACAAATAGGAACAGTAAGGTTCCCAAATTTGTTCGCCGCATAGAAATGGTTCAAAAAAGAAGCATTATGTATTATCAGGAACAGAGATCTCAGCCATTTCTTAAAATTGTTGTTGCACTGCCGACAATGGTCACTAGCTGCCGTGGTAAGGTTCCGATTCTTTATGCTTACCGTTGGGTAGAATGAATTAATATTTCACAATGAAAGTTCTTTGCTTCCTTGAAATGCTTATCTCTCTCATCTTGGAGATGGTTAATATGTAGGAAACCTCTGGTGGTTTCCTATGTGCTTAATAACTGGATATATTGCTTCATATATGGGCCCATAGGTTAAAGATATGCTTGCAGCATTAGTGATTCTACTTGCATACTCAGGTTATAGTTAGATAGCCTTGAACTACTCTGTTTTCTGCTGCATCTGCTCCTTACGTTGAGATTTCAGGAAGTAACTAACATGCAAGGATGGAGTGGATATAATGAAGGCATACTCTTTTGTCTCATGGAATTTGTTTACATCATCAGTTTGTTTGCTTCTTATTGCTTTCAATCTATCTAATGCAAATTTGGCAGGTATACTTGATAGAGGCATACAGATTGATGGTCTTGGAATGAAGAGTTTTATGACATATGAAAGTAATGTTCTTTTTGCTCTTCGATTCATGATTGACTGCAACGTTGTTGGTGGCAATTGGATTGAAGTTCCGGCTGGAAAATATAAGAAGACGGCAAAGAATCTGTCGTATTCCCAATTAGAGTTCGATTGCCTGTATCCTCATTGATAAGAGCAAATTGCAATCTGTTTATAGAAGCTCCTACTATACCTTGTGTTATGAAGTCCTTTTCTTTTGGAAATTAATTCTTACCTTAACAATTGTTCATAGTTATTCCCAATTGATCAGCCATGTCCCAGAAGGAGAATTCTCAAAGATGGCTCCATTTCGCATATTGAGTTTTGACATTGAGTGTGCCGGTCGAAAAGGCCTTTTTCCTGAACCTACCCACGATCCTGTTATCCAGGTTTACTTTCTGTTTCTATACATAATCTAATTTAATTAATTAAGCTATTTATTGGTGTACTGTAATGTTATTTTTTTGCAGCTTACATAAAATTCTCACTTCAATCCTCTAGGTGGCAAATCTAGTTACCTTGCAGGGTGAAGATCAGCCATTTGTTCGTAATGTGATGACCCTTAAGTCATGCTCTCCAATAGTTGGTGTTGATGTGATGTCATTTGACACTGAAAGAGAAGTCTTGCTAGCTTGGAGGGTAATGATTGTGGCCTATTCTATTATGCTTAAAGATAACTTGCAAGCATAAGCGCCAAATTACCTAGCATAAAACTTTTACTATTATTGATCACTGCATCCTTAGATCATTCATTTACTTGCCTAAACTTTCTTTTAATCAATAATATTTTGAAATCTGGGAGAAATGCAAATTTTAATTTGCGTAGCTATTCCCACGTTTCAGTTACTGGTAAATAAAATTGGGTATAGTTGGAGAAGAACATGGTTAAAGAAGATGCAATAACATAGACTGTACTTGTCTGTCTTTCAAATCCTATAATTTAGGGGACCTTTCACATAGGAGTTATTTAACTGGACTTGCCAACGTACAGTCATGTATGATGGAGTCTAGCAATTCATTCTCCACAATGCTTACTTTTTTTATGTTATTTATTCCCCAGCCTTCATCAGGATCATATTTTAGTGTACGGATTCATATGATTGGAATGAGGAAAGGGTGGGATTGTTACACATTTCTATTTTGAAGAAGTGGCAAAATCTTGTTTTAGTGTCTTTTATTTGCAGTTCATGCATGGAGACTTAACAAAACAGTGAATGCTCTATTTTCATAGACCATGCAATATAAGTTGCATGTGTATCCTTTTGGCATTAAAAAATATCCTTCACATTTCTGCAAAGTTTGGTTTCACTGTCAAACATTTTTTCAGGGTTTGATGCGTGAAGTGGACCCTGATATTATAATTGGATATAACATCTGCAAATTTGATTTGCCATATCTTATTCAGGTTCGTGAATGATTTCTTTGTTTTCCATCTGCTCCATTACTTATATGCTTGTTTATTTCCAAAAACTTTTTATTCATATCTCATCAAGATTCTTCTTTGTGCAAAAAAAAAATAAAGAACTTCATGCTTTATTTCTGACCTTTAAGCAATTAAGGCATGTTTCTACCTTCCGAAAAAAAATGAAGGCATGTTTCTCTGTGTCACAGAGAGCTGAGGTCTTAGGAATATCAGAATTTCCGATACTGGGCCGCATCAGAAACAGCAGGGTTCGTGTCAAGGATACAACGTTTTCTTCAAGGTTGTATATCTTATTATTCTTCTGATGGCCTAATTCTATAATGAGCACATAATAATTCTGATGCTGCCACTGTCGGTAACTTCTTGTGACTCTGCTGCTTTCATTTCAAATGGTATTTTTGGCTCATCCAATAGCTTAAATTCCTTTGATGGTTGGATTTGTGTCATATGGAGAGATTAATGTGACATTGATGCTGAATTTTAATCATTGGCAAGATTTCCAATTTGACATTGAGAGACCTACGTTTTTTTTAATTTTTAGGTGTCTTGTAGTTGGTATTGTTTTATACAACAAAAATGAGGAACCTTTATGATTTTGATTTTATATTTTTAATTTAATTATCCTTTCTCCTTCATTTTTAAGAAAATTAAGATTGGAGCTACTCCATTAAGGGCCACCCACTAACTTTTTTGTGCGAAATCTTGAAGACATTGTAGTGCTTCTTATGTAGGAGGGAAAGTCATAAGAAAAATGGCGAAGGGTATGGTGACATTTTCCATTTTGACAGAAAGGATAGGGGAAGGGAAGAAGCAGAAGGGGAAGCGGATTACATCCCTCTATGCACTGAAATCTATCCCCAACAAGGGGTGAAAGACAATAAAAAATAAAGGGTCTTTGTGTACGTTTAATGTATGGGGGAGCGATTGTCTTTTCGTGTGTTTTCCTTGAAACAACTTGCTTGTCTCTATATGCAAATGTATAGTGGTAAAATGGGCATGTTATCAATCTATCCTTCCTTTTTCTCAACTAAACAAATGGACGGGAAACTAAGGGGTCGTTTGGTTCGCATTTTTGTTTCGTGTTTCGTATTTTTATTTTCATTTTTTGGGTAAAACAAAAACAAAAACGTATTTGGGTTTGTGTTTCTGTTTTATATAAAATAAGTTGTTTCGGAAATAAGACCCAAAAACAAGGAACAAAAAAAAAAAGGTTCTCGGAAACAAGGATAACCAAAAACACTTGTGCGTGCACAGCCTCAGTTAATGAGATTCCCCATTCAAAATCCCATTAGCAACAAAAAGAGGGTTTATTTTGTGCTTACTATAAAAACCGCTTTCCTTTTTCTTTTCTCTTTTTTTCGTCACTCTCTCATCTCCCCCCTCTCTCTCAAAAACCTAGACGAAGACGAATAACGAATCCATGAAACCTAGGTGAAGAATCTCAGGTGAAACCCTATTTTTTTATCACTTTGAAACCTTGTTTTTTCGTTATATTCTGTGATTTCGGCGTGATTTTTGGGTCTCTGTGTGTATGATTTCTGTGTGAATTTTGTGCGTGTGTGCGCATGATTTTTGTGCTTGCGTGTGCGTGATTTTTGTGCGTGTGTGTGCATGATTTTTATGTGCGTGTGATTTTTGTGTGTGTGGGAGAAAGAGTGAGAGATTTTTGACTCGGTGTGTCTTTGGTTTTTTTGTGTGTGAGAGTGAGTAGGTTATCTTGGCACCCTAAACACTCCCAAATATGTTTTTCGTTTTCAGTGTTTACCACAAAATAAAACAAAAATTATCTCAGTTTTCTTGTCCTTTGAAAATACGAAAACAAAAACGTTACTAAACATACCCTAAGTTTCCTTTTGATTATTTCTCCCAAAGGGAGCATAAGCTGTGCTTATTGTTTCTAGCTCACTTCTTGGCTTGCTTTTATAACAATTAAGTCTTCTAAGCTTCCTATTTATGAAGCTTCAATAAGTGCAAACTTAAGATTTCAATGCATTGAGTTCACCCAAGTTCAATTCATTGAAAGATGCCTTTATTTTTCTTTTGTTAAGATTTCCTTTTTCCTTGAGCTCGGGCTCTTTAGTGTGTTTGATGTAATCATGATAAGGCCATTTCCGGTGTATTTTGTGATAGACGCATATTCTGTAATTTAAAAGAAAAGTTCTATAGAATGACCATAAAACCTACTATGCTTTATGGTATTGAGTGTTCGACAACTAAAAAACATGTTTAAAAATTGAGTATGACGAAAATGAGAATGTTAAAATGAATGTGCTATAAAATTGGGAAAGATAGAATTAGGAATGATTATATCTAGGACACATATAGGAGATAAACTAAGAGAGAATCGACTTAGGTGGTTTGGACATATTTGTAGACGGTGTACTATAGCACTAGTAAGAAAGAGTGATGTGGTAGTTATTGACGACAAGCAGAGGGATAGAGAAAGACGAAACTTAACTTTAAATGAAACAATAAAGAAAGATATTATAACTTATGGTTTGATAGAAAGTATATGACTATTAATAGAGTGCAATGACGAAACATGATTCATGTACCCGATCCTAAAAATATTGGAAGAAGCTTTGTTGAGTTAAGTTGAATAACAAACTCCATTTTAGTATTGCTTGTTTTTTATTCATCCAAAGTCTCAGTTGGTAATGTTGAAATTCTCAACTAGGGTTGTCAAACTTGTTGACTATGGTTGTTAAGGCCGTTAGTCGCCCATATGCTATTTTTGTGATATGGTTTTGTCAACCACATTTTTTTGCTTCAAAACTATGAATGCCCTTTTTTTTTAAAGGTAATGAAAAAAGTATTGAACTGGTAGGAACCTTGAATGAGTTTAGATATAATTTTGAAGTTATATATTAAAACTGAAATAAAGACTTTTGATATTGAAGATTGAGTGGGAAGAGTTATACCTGTAGACTGTTGATTTGATATATTTGTAGGACATTTGTGACAAAAAATTCAAAGTAGGGAACAACGTAGGATGAAATGACTTGAGATAGTGGTGGCACATTAATTCACTTCAATTGATTAAAATTTTTTTTGAATTGTTTTTGTGTTGTCTTAGTATTCATCGGTTTCTAAAAAATAATATGGATTCTTGATTCATCAAGGACCTTCTTGTAAAAGTTTCTTTCAATCGTCGATTGATGACCCATGTTCATCAATTTTTGGATCATCTTTGATGATTTGGAATGCTAAAATGCCTATTAAGTTGTAGGTTTTTGCATTGTTTGTTGCTCATAGGAGAACTAATGCCCTATGATTTGATACAAAAGAGGAGGTCAGATGCATGTTTTCCTCCCAAATGGTGCATTAAGTGTAGTAATTTTGGTGAGAATAGTGATAATTGGTTTCTTCATTTTCCTATCGTATTACAATTGTGGAATAAGCTATTTAGGGAATTGAGAATGATTGGATGAGTCCATGAGATTGTCTCCTTGTTTATGGAGAGTTATGGTGACTTTGGAAAGAAAGGAAGGCTTCCATACTTTGGAATTGTGCAATTGTTGCTATTTGTTGTGTATTTTGGATGGAAAAAAATGTTAGGATTTTTTATGACAAATCTGAGAATGAGGAATTTCTATGGAAAGGACTACAGAGTAAAATTCTTGTTGAATTCAATGTAGGCAGTGGTTCGTAAAAAATTCATAGACCTTCCTTTCTTTATTCATCAAGAGTGGATTATGACTTGTGGCTAATGTTTGTGTATTTTGTCTAGCTCTCTTTTTATTGAAACTATCTTTTTTTGTGTTCCTTTCTTTCTCTCTTAGTAATAAAAGTTATTTTTTTCAAATATCAAAATTTTGTTTCTGTGCATTGTTTTGGTCACTTAAGAAACGAAAATATGTCGGCGTGTTTCAGAAATGTTCCAACCCATTTCGGAAATATAATAAAAAAAATAAAAAATTTCATAATTATTTTTTCAAAACATTGATCGAAATATATCAAATATCTTGAAACACCTTGAAACATCTTGAAACATTCTGAAACAATTGTGCAAAAGCATTGAAATATTACATGACATCTTGAAACATTATGGAATACCTCAAAATATTAGAATTTCGATTTCATCATTGATTCGTTTCGGTCTCCTTGGAAACGAAAACGTTTTAGATGTTTCGACTGTTTTGAAATGAAATTTTGATCATTAACTTTATGTTTACTCGACCACATAGATTTTGCACGTGAATGTGTTTGATGGCCAACACTAGCTTTGCAAATTTAATCCTTTTGTAAGTTTGGTGGTGTCATAGTGATTTGGGATATAGGCGGGCATATTAAGAAGGCTTGGGTGAGGGTAATTCAAATGTCTGTAGCAAATATATTAAAATGAACGTTCTAGGGCCTCTAGAGCTGTTTATTTAGCAAATTTTTGGTCAATTTTATCTTCTTAAGAAAGCTTCATTATTAAGAGTGTGGTTGTCTTGTGATTTGGAGTATATTTGAAGCAATTGATCTGTTTATCTTAGAGCCAAAGGGTGACAAGAAGTTTGTACAATGTTTCTGATGTCAGAATCATTGAATAATTTTGCAGATTGAGTCTGCAAGGAGTCAAGAGTATTAGTGTGGTATTAGTATTTATAAAAAAAGGGGAAATGGAATGCACTTTAATTGTTCCTTCTGAGAATGAGTAAAGAATTTTCTCTCTTGTAATTTTATGTGGACTTTAAAGTAACTTGTGCACTAATTCACTGACTGATACTTATGGCCTTACAGACAATATGGGACAAGGGAAAGTAAAGAAGTTACAGTCGAAGGGAGAGTGCAATTTGATTTGTTTCAGGTTTGTTTATTGGACTTATTTCTCTTGATTTCTTGATATTGGTTTATGAGATGGGATAAACACTGGCCGAAGCACTTAGATGTGAAGAATGACACTGGTAGATCACAGGTCATATGGGAGGGAAGGTACTACCCTACATAAATTTCAAAATGCCAATGTGGTAGCTTTATTGTGCAGACAAAACAGTCCATTTATGTAAGTCAATACAACTTAATTATGCACATCTATGCAGCTAATTTGTACTACTAATGGCACCCGTTTTGACTTGCACATCTTGGTTAGTTTTGATATGCTAAAATGGGGCTGTATTGGTTTGCACAATTGGGCTATTTTTGACTTGTGCAGTGAAAATTTACTGAGCTGCATTTTCGAAAGGAAAGTTGGTTATTGCCCCTCCAAAATTCTCCATAATGCATTGCTTTGTCGAGTGATTATCCCCATGAAAAATTGGAATATCAAAGAATTGTTCTCGATTAAGTTGTCATATAAATAAAAAATATTGATTAAGTCATTCTATTCCCTCTTATCTGTGCAGGCCATGCAACGAGATTATAAACTGAGTTCTTATTCATTGAATTCCGTTTCAGCACATTTTCTTAACGAGCAAGTAAGACTTATGGCTTTTGTTTTGCATAATTGTGTCTGTAAATGCATCTACTCCATTATTTGTTTCTGTTTATAATCATCATTTACATCTATTAAAATTTATGGAATATATAATATATTTTGGTGGAAATTGCTTTACATTCTTCTCATTGATTGGGGTGTGATAGTGACATAATTTGTTTAACTTTCGGATTTTTTTTTGGATCTCAATGCCTGTTCATCTTTGCTTACTTTTCCTGCAGCAATTCCATTTCTTAGTTTTTGTTTTATTCGGCATGCCCAAATAAAATATCTCATGGGTACTTTGTGGCTATTTCAAATACTAAGTGTGTGATACCAAACCTGAATTTTAGTGGGGTTTTATTCCAGGAGAGCGGACCTTGCACTCAAATATCCCAACGACTCATACTCAGTATCAATCATTGACATTGATATAGAAATCTAAATTATTCACAAATTTGTGTCAAAAAGTTAGGTTTATACATCTCAATTATTAAAGAGTGAACTCTCCATTGTGCATATTAGCAATAATTTCCTATTGCTTGTGAATTGTGATCACCTCTAAGCAAACACTGCTAGTCCTCTGGGATGGATAGAGGTGTTAATTGAGCCGAGCGTGGGTATGCTTAGGCTCGACTCAGGTCTATTGTGAGGTGTTTGGATTCGGCTCGAGCTTGATGAATGAGCGTTATTTTTTTATCAGTCTCTACTCGGATAAAATACAAGACGTTCGAGCTTGGCTTGGTTTGAATTGTTTTGCACCGAGCTCAAGATTGTATTAAATAGCAAAATATCAATCTAAAACACTGAAGAAACAACCCAATAATCCTCAGTTTCTCAACAAAGAATCTATCCAGATGACAAAAAACAGCAACACAAGCATGTATGTATGATAGACCCACATCATTGACCAAGCTTCATGCAGTGAAAGAAGATGAATCAATAACCTTGTAGAGTGGATAGCGTCTGTTGATTAGGAATCCCTTTTCACCCCAATATATACAAAACCAAAAATCAAGTGAACTACAAAAAATGTCCAACAACTAAATCCTACAACTTTTCACAGAAAACAAAGAAATTAAGAAATCTAATTACTTGAAGAACAAAAGAAGGGGAGACAACGATTCTGTGAAGAAACTTAGCATTTGCTTAGAGGAGTTGTCTTTGTCTTTATAGAGATCCAGTTGAGTGTTATCAATTTGGACTCGTGGATTCGATTTGTATTGAGACATTGTGGATGTGCGCGGGTTGGTGGCTAGAAGGTTGAAACGACAACATAATGAATTGCCTGAGAAGTGTTAGGGGTGGAGAGAGGAAAGAGTAGCTGTTGGGGAGAGAGGAAGGGTTTGGGTGATGAGTGAAGGAGAGAGAGATGAGTTAGATCTAGTTTTTATTTTTATTTTAAAGAGAGAGGGTGACGGTATAGATTAGAGAGATTGATGGAAAGAGAGGTAGGAAGTGTTTTCTAGAATGGTATTTGGTCAAATTACCAACGTAACCTTGTCAAGAATCATCAAACAACTACATTGTTTAAGAGAGTGGGGGGTTTTAGGCAATTGCATATATAAAACAAGCCCTCACAAGCTACTCGGGCTTAGCTTGAACCTATAAAATTGTTTAGATTATGCTCTTATTACAAAATGAGCAAGCTTGAGTGAGCCCAAAACAAATTGAGCTTGTGCCGAACTCAAGTAGCTCGATTTGTTTTACAGCCCCAGCAATGGATCCTCTCAAGCTATGAAACTGAAAAAATATTAATGGATGGGTGAGCAATGCTCAGTGAATGTACATAACCTTTTTACATAGAAACAAATAGAAAAGCTATTATCGGTCTACCATTTTTTCTCAAAAATACCGTCAGCAGAAGAGAATTCATCATAGAAATCTCCCATAATTCTCAGCTTTTCACATAACCAATTGATTATTTATTCGCATGGAATATTTTGAAATCAACTACTCTTTACATGAAAACTCTATTCAATAATTCATATGACGTAGTAACCGTTTATGATTGAACCACCCCAACATAGCTATAGGGACACTTATCTCGCGTTTCGGAGTTACAACTATACCATTATTCCATACTACTAATTATGGTTCAAAGCGTAGCCGCTACAACTGGGCCAAGTCATATTGGACATGACACCAACCATTTGGAGAACAATATATGTTCTATGTAAACTATGAGTCTCACTTGATTGACAATTAACTTGGAGATGTCACGGACGAGTCGTTCGAGTCATTGTCGATGAATCACAGACAAATACTTCCGCGGCGTTAGAAAATTACTTGAATCTCTCACCCTGTTCAACTTAATATTCTATGCAGTATTTCTTGTGCATCTCCCAATACCATTTTGTAATGCCGCAATCAATGCATTTTAGTCCTCTTTGAATGGCCAATGTCGTGATCTTGAACCATGATACTAATTGGGGCACAATAAGATGGGTCATTCCATGCCTCGAACTGTTAGAGTATACAACCATCTCATACTTATACAGCCTCCATAGCACTGACAACCTACACCCATATCATATTTTATATGCTGCTTTGAGTGCCTGCGGTCTGCAGCTGAATGAAAAATAGAGATTTAAATATATCAGTAAGGGAAGAGGAAGACCTATTTATTAGTTGATTGAATGTGCTGCTTTGCATTTATTATTATTTCCCAATAATTTGTTTATTTGTGAATTAACTTGATACCTAATATCATGGAAAGATTTGCACGCAGTCATAATCATTTTAACCATTGTCACAAGTACAGGAAAATTTGAACATTTCAAATGTTAAGTATTACGTGATTTACAATTGAGTTTTGGGTCCTTATGAAATTGTGCATTCACCTCAAAAAGTTAAAAAAATGTCTGGTGCACAAGTTCATGCCCTAGGTGAAGCAGAGATGGTCTCCTCAAGGCCTTACATGAGAAATGAAGAATTATGCGAGGTCCGTTGATGATCATGTGATGACCTAAAGTTAATGAGAAATCAAGAAGGTTGAACCTAATGACATAAATTAAGTGTCAAGCATGAACTAGTCGACAAATGGCCACCAAGGCACTTTTAAACAGTTCTCAAGGTTCTTCCAACAGGCTTGATGTGTTAAGGATGCAATTGGGCAATAAAGATGGATGCTAGCTTAAACAAATTGGAAATCAGGTCAAATGGAAACATGAAAAAGGTTTGAATGAAGCACAGATTTCTGGTTTAACTCTGAAAAATTTTGGAACCAGTAGGGTTCGGACAATGCATTGGACAATAGGTTCAAGGTTTCAGCCAGCTGGGCTCGAGTCTCTACAAAAGTGGATACGCATTGGGGTTCTGCGGAAATGGTAGTAAATTTCTAAACACCCGGACTTAGGGCGAAGCCCCAGATGTAACAATGGAGGAATCAAAGTTGGCTTTTATAGATTGTTGAAGAATCGGACAATCAGATGTAGTACTGGACGAAGCACTGTCGACTGGGATGTGCGAAACCAATAAGCGATGATGTATTTCGAACTATAACTTACTCCCAAATCACTGAACACGCTATAATTCAGCAGACAGATAATTTCAAAACACAATAGTATCCTACTAAGCCCTCCAGATGCGTTAAATGGGAGTAACTGATGACTAAATATGGTTATTGTCTGTAATCATGACTAATTATGGTATTTTCGCCTTTGTACTCAAATTTAACCCCAAAGGTTTGGAAAGTTTTCTCAACCATCAGAAGTTGTTTTTTCTACCCTAAGCAACACCCCTGTGGAATTTCTTTCAAAGATTAAGTTCCAACATGCAGAAGCAGGATCTTGTGCTTAGCGAATTGGTTTGATTTTGTGAGGAAAAGAAAGAACATGAGGTACAAGAAGCGAAAATGAGAAAGAGAAACATGAAGATGTGGCAGTTGGTCTGTATTGGACGTTTTGCTAATTTGTCTTATTCAATTGAGATTGACCTCCCGTAGGTTCAATACATGTGCATTACACTTCATGTATCTAGTACCACTGTCTCTGTATTCAGGAAAATATCAACACTCAATTTGAACATGAATTGTGATGTAGAATATAGGGAGGAAGGTTTCATGGTACCAATTGTGTAATACAACAGGAATATTTTAAATGTTTCAATGGCAAATAGTATGCTTGCCATGATATTATAGTTGTGCTGTTAATATTGGACTCTTGTCTTTTTGATTCAAATTGAAAAGAGCCTAAAGTAAAAGCCATGTTACCTTGAGGCATATGCCGCCAGCAATTTGAAAACCAGTAGTCCTATTCTCATATCCAGTAACCTATTGAAGGGGATTTAGATGACTAGCTTCTCCACTGCAACATAGCTGGCGCTACCCAGATCTGATCTCAAAGATGAATAAACAATCAGAAAACAAAATATGGCATGTATATGGGAGGGCATTTTATCTGATAAAGTTTGATTATTGTTTCAGTAATGTGCTTGTGGCTTTTGTAGTTGGATTTCCGCTGGCTGGTTCTGTTGGATATGGTTTTACTAAGAGTCCTTTGGAGCAGATAGATCCCTGTGATGTAGCTAACTCGAAGTTATTGAAGCTAAGGCATGTTTACTGGAGTTGAGTTGTATTTGGCTGCATATTGATTCAAATGAGGTCCCTCTAATCTGTTCTAGCAGGCTGATATGTGAAGCTGATGATCATGGATTAGAGTTTTAAGACAGAATTATGTGCATAATGAAGTGTTGCATACTGGACATGGATTGTAAGAAGTGAACAGTTTTCTTAGTCCAATGATTGTTATTATTTGGCCTTAGTGGTGCAGCCAGTTTGTTGGCTTTTATATATTTTTGCGCGACCTTGCTTCTATTTGCTTATCAAGCAATAGAAAAATAGAAGTACGGGGAACACTTTTTATGTGCTGTTGGAATAATGCATTTCACCTTTGTTGATTCATTTAGTTCTTTTGTCAGACTCATCAATTTTACTTCATTGAGCAGACATTTGTTGCAACTCTATTTACCGTGTGTGCAGAAAGAGGATGTTCATCATTCAATTATTTCTGACCTTCAAAACGGCAACCCGGAAACTAGGAGGCGGCTGGCTGTGTATTGTTTGAAGGTGCATAAAATATTCGTATTTTGAATGACAATTTGGATTACTAATTTGCATAACTTTTTGCTATGTCTCTTTCTTGCTTCTTTTCATGGAGATGTTCATTGGCTTGATCTGCACCAGGTACTCATTAGTTGCACTAAAACAATGTTATGATGTTACATATGATAAGCATGCTGATGAACATCATAATGCTGGTTGTTATCTTTTATTTTTTATTCCCAGTTTGTGCACCCTTTTCAAAAACAAATGGGTTCACACTGCTGCTAGACTAGTCCATTTCGGTTCTACTTTGCAATGCCTTTCTTAGTTTTGTGAATGTCCTCCTCCGAAAATACTGTTCTATGCATGAGAACACATGGACCTTTTCACTTGCGTTAACTATTTTCCATTTTCATTATTATAATAGGTGCACTTGTCAAGGCTTAATAAGTTTCACCATCTTTTTCCACCTATCCACGGTTTTGCATTAAATGAGACCATTGAATATTTGAGAATGGAGTGGGAGTTCGTCCTACACTAAATCAGGAACTGTTGTACATATTGATTTGGTTCAGAAGTAAAAGCTACAACATTTTATTATGAGAAAGAGC
>CAUOFW020006261.1:0-24534 GCA_963454935.2 Ilex paraguariensis | reverse complement strand
TTTTGGTTTCTTCTTCACCATTCAAAGTTTCGTCTTATCTTCTAGCTCGATGAAAATTGCTCAACTGGACACATTGGTTTCATCTTCTCTTTTTTGTCTTTTTTTTTTTATAAATCGAATTCTTTTTGAAAACAATTTAATAACATAAATTCAATATGACAAGTTACTCAAAAATAATATAAAAAATATTAAATAAAGAATGTGATAAATTACTCAAAAATAATGTGACAACATATGTTAAAAAAAGTGACAAGGTACTCAAAAATAATGTGACAATATATTAAATAATGTAACAAGTTACTCAAAAATAATGTAACAACATTAAAAACAATGTAAAAAGTTAATCAAAAATAAATTGAGAACATATTAAAAAAATGTGATAAATTACTCAAATTTGTTATTTAAAGATCACAAATATAACAACATCAAATCTTAAAATCATGATTCCAAAAACAGTGGAACCGAAAATCTTATTTTAATTCAGAAATTTGAAATAAGTGAATTCAATGATTTTCCGTTTGAAGATTGAAGTGGATTCAGTGTTTGAGGGTAGTGCAGAATGGTTGGCGTGATTTGAGGAGACATCTTTTGGGTTTCCATAATCGGTTTTTGATTCTTCAGTAAGTATTGTTTGAGGGTATTGCAACCATCTTCATTCAAAGTGGACTTTTATCCATTTTTAAATGCATTTTACTCTAATATGTCTAATAAAGTGTATCAGCTTCCGAATTATCAGTTAAAATTTCATATGGACTAGTGACATATGTTAAAATTTTTGGCGCTTTCCTAAAATGTGGGCCTTAAAGCCCAAGCTTTTACCGGCCTTGCTATTAAGCTGGCCCTAGTTGTGCAATACAACGAGAAACACCATTTGTTGAATGACGAACTCAACGACATTATTTCTTCTTTTCAAATAAGTGTGTTTGATTGTTAAAATTCACATTATTTAATAAACATTTAAGTACACTTGAAAGTAAATAAAATTCTATGGCCAACAATATTATGCACCTAGAAAAATTTAAAATTCTCCCTTTATATCATCAAAAAAACCTAAAAATCTTGTGTTCCAACTTTAATTTGATTGAATGGTAATAATATAGTACAAAAACTAAGTGTGTGTATATTATTTGGGTTTGTTTGCTTGATCAATTAAAGTCGAATCGATAAATTGAGAGCCTCTCTCTCTCCACAGTGAAAATAGTAACTGAACAATGCTATACCATCTTTGCTCATTTTACAGCGGGAAGGGAGAAAGCTTAGTTCCACACCCTTTTTCTAATCTTCTTTACACCACCACTCAACTCTGCAAACACAATTCCCCTCTCTCATCCCCCAACCCAAACCTAGCCTTAACAACCCAAATTGACAACATCTTCACTTTCATCCTTTTCCAATCCCTTTCTTATTTTAAACTTTTTTCTCAAAAATCTCGATCTAGTCATCATTTCTTTCTCTCAAAAGCTTATTGCAATCATCACTGTTCTAGGTTTCTTATAAGAGAAAATAACACATGCATGTGGACTGCTATTTTTATTTACGATAAATTGCACTGATAGTTTTTGAGGTTTGATGAAATAAAGGTAATGTGGAATACGAGGGTAAACATCCATACAACTAATAAAAACCTCTTAAGATAATTTTTTTTTTTGACCTTAGTTAATCATATACATGCAACATTACTCTCAGACATTGCAAATTTTAAAGACATCGAATCTTTTTTAGAACTTTTGATTTCCAATTTTGATCTTAGTTAATATCGCATTTAAACTTTATCCTTAATCCTGTAATAATTGAGTTAAGGGAAAAAGGACCACATGTCCATCGCAGACAACTTTTGGGATCTTAGGTCCATGTGCAAAATTTTTAGGCCCCAAAAAACAATTGTAGCCACACAGACAATATTAGCCTTAATGAAAAACTGGATTTGCAAAAAAGACCGAATAAGTTCAAACTATACCATTATCTTAGGAGATTTAGTTTCCTATTTAAAAGATATTCTCTCTCCTTTCTCATCAGCCCCTTTATCTCTCTTTCCTCTCTTATTCTTCCATTTCTCTCTATCTCTCTATTTCTCTTCTCTCTTCTCTCTTCCTTAAATTCCTTTCTCTTTTGTCCAACTCTATCTATCTCATCTCTCTTATTCTCCCTATTTGAATTCCTCTCTTTTTTGTCTCACATGCACACACTCTTCTCCCCTCTCATTCTTGAATTATTTTCCCTTTCTTCTATCTTTCACCCCCACACATGCTATCACGCCCCCAATTTTCACAATAAATGCATGAACTAACTATTAATCATCCAAACCATAAGACAATTACTTTGCTTTTTCCCATGCTCATCCCATGTAGCATGGCAATAGTAGCCACCACTACTATCGATCGATCAATGCAGTCTTGGTATCCTAACTTTGACTTACAGCCATCAACGTCCGCCGTCTAGTACGTATCCTCCTAGTTTTTTTTAGTGAAAATCTAGTAAGGTTCGCTTAGTCTCGTACACCCACTTAGAATGATTATTGGACAAGGTGAGTCCTTTGCTAATAAAGAAATCGGGTTGCTCACCTACTATAGCACTTCGACCCGAGCGTGTGCCTCCCACGGACAATAAGTGTTCTTTATCAAGGACCCGAAACATACTTCTTTACCTAAAGCTTGGGCCTCAATGATCCTTTTTCCTTTCTTAGTCTCTGAAGGGATTAACTAAAAAGCCTAATGGTTGAAAAAATTCCCTATATTAGTTATGCAGAATAGAATCCCTTTTTGGTTAAAGAACAAGAAGGGTCACAAGGAAGCGAGAGGTTCCGAGATGAATAATTTACTTTGTTCATACTAAATCAGGATAGTGCTTTCGAACGCCACATACGCAATATGCAAGCAAGTACATAAAAGAGTTCAGAGTAAGTTATGAATTATTAGTTTTTCCTGTTCGGAGCAAAAAACAGGAGTATGAGTAGCAATAGCTGCTCTGAACCATCCCGCCATTCCTGACTTTGGGAAGGAATGAAGTAAGGGATAACTGAATTGACTTAATGAGTTCAAGAGTTACTGAGTTGATGAGTCCTGTCTTATTTCCTTCCCTGAGATTGTTACAACGTATTATAAAGGGTTTGTTTGTATGAGCGAAAGCCCCCCATCCTCGAAACACCTTACCAATCCAGACTCAAGCTCAGATATCTAACCTCTAGGGCCAGACTCTGTCATGGTCCACCACCCGGAGGGATTGTAAGGGAGGAAAGTAAAGCTAAAGATAGTTGGAATCAATCCCTTCGTTATTTTTACCTGCACTGTCAAACGGTCCTAAGTCGTTCATCGTATTAGGAGAGAGAATGAGTCTCTCTTGGACTTAACTCAAGAGGAAACCTCTTATGTGCTCTTTCCAATGAGTGAAATGCTTTACTTTATTGGAGCACGAATGCATAAGAGTCTCTTTCTATGAAGACGAGGCTTTGGAAAGTCAGTAAGCTTTTAGCAAGGTTGTTGTCAACCATCCTACCATTCTTGACCTTAGGAAGGAATGGAGTAAGGGATGACCTTCTAGTAAGGCGCTCATCCCGCCATTCCTGAATTTAGGAAGGAATGGAGTACGAGATGCCCTTTTCTGTATCTTCTTACTCGGCCCTATGTTCCTGACTTTAGAAAGGAATGAGATAAGGGCCGACTACTCCCACCTTTCCTAACCCCAAGTTATCCAAAAAACAAAAAAATTACAATTCCTAATAGCTTTTGCTAAAATCATACCTTTTTCGCCCTCTTACAAATCCCTATTTCTCCGGTATGGAGCTACCTCCTTCGCCCAACTTGTTTTTTCCCATGCCCATCCCATGTAACATGGCGATAGTAGCCACCACTACTATCGAGTGACCACTGCAATCTCCATATCCTAGCTCCGACTTACATCCATTAGTGTCCACCGCCTAGTACACATGCTCATAGTTTTTTAGTGAAAATCTAGCAAGGTTTGCTTAGTCTCGTACACCCACTCATAATGGTTACTAGACAAGGTGGATCTTTTGCCGGTAAAGAAATCGGGTTGCTCACCTGTTATAGCACTTCGGCCCGAACGTGTGTTTCCCACAAACAGCAAGTGGTTCTTTATCAAGGACCCGAAACGTACTTCTTTACCCAAAGCTTTGGCCTCAGTGATCCTTTTTCCTTTCTTGGTCTCTGAAGGGATTAACTAAAAAGCCTAATGGTTGAACATAATTCCCTAAATTAGTTATGTAGAATGGCATCCCTTTTCTATTACAGAATAAGGAGGGTCATGAGGAAGCGAAAGGTTCCAACATGAGTAAGTTACTTTGTTCAAACTAAATCAGGACATGCTTTCAAACATCACATACGCAATATGCAAGCAAGCACAAAAAAAAGACTTTAGAAAAGGTTATGAATTATTAGTTTTCCCTGTTCGGAGCAAAAAAGCGGAGTATGAGTTACAATAGCTGCTCTTAACCATCCCACCATTCCTAACTTTGGGAAGGAATGGAGTAAAGGATGACTGAATTGAGTTACAGAGTTCAAGAGTTACTGAGTTCATGAGTTGATGAGTCCAGTCTTATTTCCTTCCCTGGAACTACAAATTCCAAAAAAGTAAAACCATAATCCAAGTTTACGTAAAAAAAATTCAAATAGCGAAACAATACCATAACTAACTAAATAAACATAAATAATCAACCCTTGACAAAATTCTCAAAACAACTGGCATGAATTTAAACCCTCCCACATTAAATCCTCTAATTTTTTCTCAAAAGAGGGCTTATGGGGCATCCAACACCTACATGATGACCTACTAGTGGTCACCTTAATGATTACTAACTACTTTGTGAAAAGAGTTTTAATTGACAATGGGATCTCAACGGATATCATATTCTCCCCAACTTTTGATAAATTAAACATTGAAAGGGAGAAGTTGATACCTGTGACTGCTTCACTCATTTAATTTTTGGGAGAAAAGTCATATCCCTTATTAGCCATTGTCATACCAGTTATAGTCGGACGGGCACTACAACAAACCACAATTATGACAAACTTCCTAGTGCTAGACTGCCTTTCAGTATGTATCGTCATTCTTGGTTGCCCAAGCCTCAATTCCATTAGGACAGTGTCATCAACATATCATCTCCTCATGCATTTCTCAACCAAGGAAGGGATTGGAGAAGTAAGCGGAGATCAAGTGGCGGCCCATGAGTGATATGTATCCTCTATGAGGGGGAATCAACAACAAGAGACTTTGCATGTCGATTCTCTAGGTCGTAGGGAAGAATTGGAGAGCCTATGATCGGTGGAGAAATTAGAGCCTATCCAAATCAGAAACACCCTCGAGCAAGTCACCTTCATCAGGAGAATGCTTGAAGAGAGCTTGAGGACTTTGCTAATAGAGTTCTTAAATTCTAATAAGGATGTATTTTCTTGGAAGCAGTTTGATATGAGGTTCCCACAAAATACCAAAGAAGTCTAGGTGCTTATAGGAAAGGTAACAACTTTCAATCTAATTCATCTCCAAGGCTAGTGACAAATGCCTCCCTTTCTTTAAAGTACTCAGGAAGACTTTCAATTGAAGCTTAGAGTGTGAGGAATAGAGGGCAACCTAGAAAACAATCAAGGCACTCCTAGATATGAGGTTCCCACAGAATATCAAAAAAGTCTAGGTTCTTACAGGAATGGTAGCAGATTTGAATAGATTCATCTCTATGGCTTGTGGCAAATACCTCCATTTCTTTAAAGTACTCAAGAACGCTTTTGAGTGACGCTCAGATTGTGAGGATGTTTTCCAAGCACTACAATCTTATATCAGCAATCCACCAATCCTCGTCAGACCTGAGAAGGAGAATCTCTTTATTTTTATCCCACAGTATCCTGAGAGGCGACAAGTGCAATCCTTGTTAGACAACACAAGAAAATCCAACAGCCTATATACTATATAAGCTGAATGTTAAGAGGAGCAAAAATTAGGTACCTAACAATGGAAAAGGTTGCCTTCACATTGGTAACAACATTTAGGAAGTTGAGACCTTATTTTTAGGCTCATCCCATCATACTGCTAATAGATATCCTTTTACGAAAAGTCTTGCAAAAATCAAATACGTCTAGTCAATTAGCAAAATGGTCTATCGAGCTTGGAGAATTTGACATCTAGTAAATGCCTCGGACAACTGTAGAGGGACAGTTAATTGCAAACCTTATAGTAGAGTTTACTGTCCAAGTGTCAAATCTTGATGACATTGTCACTCAGCCAGGAGAATGATAAATGTATGTTGATGGATCCTCCAATTCAATAGGAGGAGGGGCTAGATTGATTTTCATCTCCCCAATTGAAGATAAGATTAGTATGCCCTACGTTTTGGGTTCAAAGCCTCGAATAATAAAGTAGAGTATGAAGCTCTTATTGTAAGGTTTCAATTGGCTAAGGCCATAAGAGTAAAAATCTAAAGACATACAACGACTCACAACTCGTGGTAAGACAACTACAAGGAGATTACGAAGCTAGAGATCCATGAATGAGCTCCTACCTAAAGATAGCAGTAGAAAAGTTTGCTCACTTGAGCACTTCAAAATTTCCCAAGTCACATGGTTGTAGGACTTCCATGCATACTCGTTAGCATGGCTGGCCTCAGCACTCTCCGATAACCTGACCAGTACTATATCTATAGAATTCCTACCATAACCAAACATTTTTCGTACCAATGTCCATCAAATTCAGCAAGAGCCTAGCTGGATAGATGAGATAATAATGTACCTACAACATGGGATATTCCTTCAGGAGGTCCAAAAAGCTCGAAAGCTACGAAGAAGGGCCTCGAGATAAGTGATTTCTTTATAAAAGAGGTTATTCACTCCCATACTTGAGGTGTCTAAGCCTAGCTGAAGTAGCTTATGTCCTCTAGGAAGTTCATGAGAGAATGTGTGGAAACTACTATGGGGGTCACTATTTAGCCTCAGAGATCCTCAGACAGGACTATTTTTGGCTCGCTATGAAGAAGGATGCTCTGAGCTATGTGCGAAGATGTGAAAAGTGTCAGAAATTCGCTGTCATCCCAAAGCTCCCTTCGGAAAAGCTAACTCCAATAATGAGCCCATCAACTTTTGATCAGTGGGAGGTTGACATCATATGACAATTTCCAATGGGGAAAGGTCAAAATAAGGTCACGGTTGTTGTCGTCGATTACTTTACCAAGTGCGTAGAAGTAGAGCCACTTGCAATGATAACATAACAGAAAATTTAGAATTTCATGTGGAAGTCGATTGTCTGTAGGTTTGTCATATCGACAGTCATAATAAGTAACAACAACAAGTAATTCGACAAAGACAAGTTTAGAGAGTTTTGCTCTGAGCTTGAGATTCATAACCACTACTCCTCTCCTGGTCATCCACAAGCAAATGGGCAGTAGAAGTAACCAACCGAACCCTACTCCAGAACATAAGGACTAGACTAGAGCAATCAAGGGCCTTTGGGTGTAACAACTACCAAATATCCTATGGGTATATAGGACCACAGTTAGGGTACCAACAGGGGAAACACCGTTTTCTTTGGCTTTCAAAATGGAGGAGGTTATACCAGTAGAGATAGGAATAACAACTCATTGAAACAAGGTGTTCAAGCCCAACGTGAATAACCAACTTCTCTCAAATAACCATGATTTGCTAGAAGAGAAGAGGGAAGAGTCCCAAATTAGAATGGTAGGATACTAAATAGATTCTCTAGATATTATAACGCTCATGTAAAGCCAAGGCAGTTCGTGGTCAATGACTTGGTATTGAAAAAAGTCACCCCAAGCAACCAAAAATCCAAGAGAAGGAAAGTTGGAGGCAACATGGGAAGGACACTATCGAGTTGTAAAAATTTTTGAGACCAAAGGCATACCATTTGGAGACTCAAGGAGGAACCAAGTTTCCACACCCATGAAACGTTGAACACATAAAGAAGTTCTATTAGTAATTTCTTTTGATATCTTTGAAAGGGTTTTTTGAGTTACCATGTAACTAGTTTGAATAAAATTGTGCACCATACAGTATTCTTTTTAATAAAGAGCATAGTTTCCAAGCACCATGATTGGTAAATGTTAAAATTGGAGCTTTCTAGCTACTTAGTTTGGATTGAGTCTACTTGACCCATCTGAAGCAAAATTGAAGCTTTCTAGCTCCTTACTATCTAAGATTGAGTCTACTTGACTCAACATAAATAAAATTGGAGCTTTCCAACTCCTTAGCTCAAATTGAGCCTACTTGACCCAACATAAGCAAAATTGGAGCTGTCTAGCTCCTTACTTAGCTTAGATTGAGTCTACTTGACTCAACAGAAACAAATAGAACTTTCTAACTCTTCATTTAATTTGAGTTAAATCTACTTGGCTCAAACAAAAGTTTAGCTCTCTAGCTCCTTGCTTAGGAAGGCGTGTCATTTTAGCCTTTGGCTAAGCCCAAAAAGAAAATATTGGCCTTTACAAGAATCTCAACCTACCAAAATTCAAGGGGCAGAGGTAGAGAGGGACAACAAAGGAGCCAAAGACAAAGAGTTCTCATTTCATTTATAAACAAAATTTTTTTTAAAAAAAAAAGAAGAAATGGCCAGAGGTTAGTCAATGCCGACTCCTTTTTGCCGCTTCCCAATGAAGAAAACCCCTTTTCCCATCTCCACTTACAGGAAACAGGAGCTTCTACCACTAGCCCATCATCATGATCCTCAAAAGTTGCTACAGGCCCCTCATTATCATAAGAGATCTCCTCCTCCAAGGCAAGAGAGGGACCAAGCCCCAAAAAGATGAGACTCTCAAGAGTGGTTAAACTCCAAAGAGGCCTTGGACCTCCTTCAACAGCCCTATTTATTCTAGCGCGCCCAGTTGGACTCAATGGGGGCCTTTCCATTACAAAAAACAAATGACAAAAGATATGTTAAGGAAAAAAGGAAAGTGGTCCACAATGAATGAAGGCAATAGTTCAACTCATTCATGTTAGATGGAGGACACTAGAACTAGGGAACATGAGGGCCAGTTTCTACAACTCCTTCAAACTCCTAATCATCTCCCTAAAACAAGAAAAAACATGAATTCCAAGCCAGGAGGAGAGTGTAGGAGTTCAGTGACCAACTCAGGCATATCCTCCCTTCAGAGGAACTGGTAGAAGCCTCGATGTTCAAGAGCCAGGCAAAAGAGATTGATAAACTTGATCACCAAATGAGAGTGGCCAAACCCTGCCAAGTGCCAGACAACCATGACACAAACTAGAATGCTCCACCCTTCAATGGAGATACGGGCAGGGCATAATTCGAATGAATGACATCCCTTATGAAAGGAGAAATGGGGAATTGGAGGCCCATGGATTACAAAGGCATGCTCAAAAAAGCTTGTCCATGGATAAATGGCGTTGCAAGGGGAGTCAGGCCTGGGGACACAGACTCGGACCCCACCAAGGAAGCCATTGCATTCCCAAATAACCATCAGATTGACCATCATCATGACACCGAGAACCAGGAGGTCAACCTACTATGGTTCCATATTCAGACGATCTCATCTTCTAAAGGCTCTATTTTATTTGTTCTGAGCTCAAACAAGGAAGTTTAAATAATAGCAGCTTTTTTCCTTAAATAATTTTAAATGTAAAGTACTTGCATTAGGGGGGTTTGATGCCCCACGTTCAAGGCATCATGGAAATGAATAGACATCGGTCATCCCCCTTGACAACGTGATAGCTGAGACAGAGAATAATTGTCACTCACACGTCATTTCAAGTATCATTAAGGAGACAACTCAATTGAGTTACCCCCTTCACATGTACGGGCACTGTCGTTCTTTGCAAACCAAGCCCAAAAAGAAATTCCCAAAGAGTGGGCTTTGAATGTAGTGTGTTTAACCATAAAACCGTCTGGACTCAAGCCCAAAGAACATCTAAATAATAAAATAGATAAAGGAGAGAACAAAAACTGTGCAGAAACGAATTTCTTATTAAAAATCCCAATTCAAGTACACAAAGAAAACTGTAAGAAAAACAGGGGATTACACGAAGCAGCTTCCCTTAGTGGAACAACCAAGACAGTAATAACAGCCTCTCTGCAAGAATTGGCAATCACCTCCACCGGTTTTTTCAGCCGGAGGAGAAGGTCCCTAGCAACGATCAGTGTAGGCTCATCCCTCACTTCTGTTATGGGCATGCTATTTGCCTCTTCACCATTGCCTTTCCCCTTGTCACCGTCAGCTACTAATGTCGTGTCATCACTAGGTTTGAAGTGAGAAAAGACTAAGTCTAGGAACCTCCTCTGGGCTCACTTCTTAAAGTCCTCAAACCCAGATATATAGTATTCCAACATGTTCTCTTTAAACTCCTTCGAGTCATGGTACTTAGACACAACTGACTTTCCAGCGGACTTAATCTTGAGCTACTTCTGCTCTAATATGGCTGAAAGCTCCAAGACTTTCTGAGAAAGAGTTTTTTTCTGGTCCTCCAAGTCTTTGTTCTTCATGAAGAGCTCAGCCACGATGCTATTCAGCCTGGTCAGCAGCTCCTCCTTGTGCTTTAGGGCCTTGTCTCTTGCCTTCTCAGCAGCAGAAAGGTGGTTAGAAGCCTTCTCAGCTTCTCTCATTGCCTGTAGGATGTCCTCCCAAGCGGACATCAGCTCCACTCCCATGCCTATTGTTGAGAATGAAGAGATTGAAGCTCCTCCTCACATTCTTTATTCTCACCCAAAGCAAAATAGGATTAGGACAAAGAGACAAAGGCATACCAGACTTCTAAAAACTCCCAAAGATGGACCAGAGTGAATGAAGGAGGGCTTTTATATGCTGGGCCCACAATGGCTCTCTGGCATTTGCATGTACAAGGCAAATAATTCCACTACTTAGGTCTCTAATGGGCAAGTGTAATCAATGCATGATGTGAGTCTTCCAGTGGTTTGAACTAGGGGACAATTGATGAGCATGAATTGGTCATAGGCTAAGCACATGCAAACGAGCTTGGCACGAGAAGCCTGGTATCCAGCTTGGCACATGAGCTCTCCATAAAAAGAGGGCTCTGCCAACCACCATTCAGCCTACTCGCCCGAATCCCAGAGAAATAGTTCAAACTAGTTGCAACGCCCTTGGGGAATGTTCCATTTCCCTCGCCGCCTCATATAAAAAGCAGCTGAGGAATTCTAACGACACAATTTGCCCAGCCTATAAAAGGATCATGCTAGCCATGAATCTGGTAAGTAATCTCCTCCCAGCTAAATACAGTTCAGTCAAGTATATCATTTTTTAACTTTATAATCGGAGGGTCGACTATCGGAGCCTCTTCAATTTTTGACTTTCTTTGCAGTAACCCGTCGTCGATCGCCAAATCATCTCACTCCAGTGGTGCAACTTTTGGGATCAATAATTTGCATGAATAATATCCAAACAAGGGGCCACTTTGCAATGTTGATCAGATTTTTTGACTAATCAACCAGTAAAGTGGATCAACCTTAACGTTGTGCTAAAGATCACCCTCCTCTCGTAGTGGATAAGTTTTGGCGAAAGTAGAAAAATCTTCTGCAAACTCCAACTAAGTGACTTGCGGAGGCTTCGTTAGTTTAGTTGGCAGATCGTAAGTAGAAAATATCTGAATATCCTAGACAAAACAGTTTCTAGATTGGCTAGTGATCCGAACATGTTATAGTCCACAAGGTCATTCGGATCATCCGAGAAAACCCCATTTATTCGACCCAATAATGACTGCTGGAAAAGTGAACATAGGCCTTGGACTTTTCTTGTACACTTTTACAAGCATCAATTGAACGAAGTTCTATGTATGAAGTATGAAATTCTTTAACTGAAACTTGTGAATTGATTCTTGTGATAGGATTACAAGTTCTATTGTTTTAAGATTAAATCATACTTGTACTATCTTGTAACATTCTTGATGGTGTGTGCACACACATACATTGTAGGACACTAATTAGAAAGGTATATCGGAGATAATTTGCAAAAACAATCTCTAAATAGCAAGGGGATAATGTACAAGCCAGTTGTCTATCTAATCGACCTACTGTTCTTTCAAAATTGTTCTTAGTTCTCTAACATTGAAGATTTAATAAATTAGGAAGTAACACCATGAAAAATGAAAATTGTACATTTGGATAGGGTTGATAATCAAACGAGCTCAAGCTGAAAATGTCTAACTCGTTTTTTTCAAAAAAATCTAAAAAATTATTCAAGTTTGGCTCGTTTTCTAAATAAACTGAGCCTAAACAAATTTAAAACAAACTGAACCCGAACCGAACTCAAGTAACTCAATTCGATTATCAGCCCTACTTTTGCATAAATTGATTTTATAAAAAGTGACCGAGGGGACCAAAGCAAAAACAAAAAGCATAGTCATTCTATTCACCCCCACAATTTTATTTAGGTTTGTAGAAGTACTAGTTTATGAAATAATTTCATATACTTTGGACATATTATAGAATCTCTATTATGCATGTTATTTTGTTAATTCTTTCTTACTGCCTCTCTTCAAATTATTTTTTCGAAAGTTTTTTTTTATTTCATAATGAAAACATTTCTTCTGAGATAAAATAAACAAAAAATAAATTTTTAAAAAGTATCATGAGTTTTAGTATCAATATTCTACGATGTGCTTTCTAAAAAAAAATAAAATTAATTCCATATTCCGCCTCTTTAATGCAACATCACATTTCAAATTCCAAAAACTTCAAAGTAAGATTCTTGTTGGCAATAATAATAAATCAAAGCAATATCTGTCAACTTTCCATATTTCTGCTATCACTGTTTCTATGAAGTGAAGAAAATAATCAGAATAGGAAATAAATTACATAAAACATGACAAACCATAACTATGACCAAATCCTCAAAAGAATTCCTCAAGACAATTGAAAATTACTTGTAAAATCTTCTTCCACATTTATGATTCAATCGTAATCGTATCTGTCCAGTGAGTTTGAAAGGGTACAAGTTTGAACTCCCAGAGACTTTCCAGGAAGAATTTTACAGCTTACAGCTACAACATTCCTACAACACCATATAATGGGTTGTCTTGCTAATATGTAACTGACATGAAAGAATAGTAATAATAATAATAATAATTATGATAATACATATTAGCAACAGTGCCCTCCTATTTATCTGTACTCAGATGCTGTAAGAAAGAATTTAAACAACAGGCAAAGACATGGAATTTCAAATGATGCTACTGCTTGTTCTCATCCTTGTCATTGGCAGTCACCTCAGGTGCTGTGGTGGTAGGAGTTACCCGTGTGTCAAACTTTTCAGTCTTCCCCAGGACAATCTCAATCTAACAAACCAGTGACAAAAAGGAGAGTAAAGAAACTGGAGAAAGAGGTGGATTTTAAGTCAAACTTGTTTCTGATTACACTTGATTTACTAAATGAGTGCTTACCCTGGCTTTCTGCACCAGTCGGCCCTTGTTTTCATCTTTCATGCCAACCGTAGACGTCAAAATCTCTGTTCGAATCCCACAACCATTAGCTTGAATTATTATTTTACAGACGTGTTCACCCTATTGTATTTTCCTTCATGAAACCTCATGCAAATCATGTATGTATGATACTGATAAAAACCAAGAGAGCAAATTACTTACTCTTCTCAGTAGCTAATCCATTATTCTTTAGTATCTCAGCTATTGTAACGACTGTAGTGATTGCTGCAATGATATATGTGAAGCATGTCAGCAAGTGCTACAGTGATAACATAGGTGTTTACAATGCCATTGAAACGAAATTGACATATGTGTGCAAAGGAGAGAGGATTCTGCTAGAAAGGAAAATCAATTTAAAGCTTCATTTTGTACACTAAACATTGAATGCATAAACAAGGTGCAGAAACGATCCATACTTCCTAAAGTATTAAAATATTGTTCCTCTAGTGTGTTGGCCAATAGTCTCTCATGACAACAATAATCACAGCCTATGTTCACATATATATAGACACATACATTTATGTATATAGTACTATTATTATTGAATCCATTCAAATGCAGAGAAATGGATCAATTGGCAGGAACATTGGTATCATGAATGATAATCATATGTTAACCATACCATCTCTTAAACGTTCACACGGGTTGAGCTTCATGTTTAGATAATTTAGGGTATATCAAAAGCAAATGGCCGGGGGTATCATTTAGTAGGAATATCAGTAAAATGTACAAGAATCTTAAAGTAACCATCTTTTAACTCTTTAAGTTAAACATTCTCTTACAAGTTGACCTGACTGTTTGTATTACTCGGGAAATGTGATCTCACAATTTTCAATTCAAAAAAGATCCTACTGGGGCAAATTTGAAGGTCCAACTCCATCAGAAGGCTACCTAGTAGCTGAATCTACTACCCAGTAGCTCATGCCAGTAGCCACCCTATGGACAGCTTGCCGGTGGACTGGTTGGCGGTGGACAGGTGAAGCTTTGACAAAGCTTGCCCAAGTTTCAAATTGTGTTCCCTTCTCCTTGACTTATTTGGCCAGAAAACTCCCTATAAATAGGAAGCTTAGTGAAGGCAAATGGCATGGTTCAAGTTCAGTGAGAAAGAAACAGAGAGAGAGAGATTCGGGAGAGATCTCAGTGAGAATTTTTGTAATAATTCTTGTATTTTATTTCCAGAGAGAAATAGAGATATCCTCTTTGTTTATAACTTGTTTGTGGTATTTTTCTGGCCCTGGGTATCCAACAAGTGGTATCAGAGCTTTGGTTGGGTCACCGAATTTTTTTTCTAACTCACTGTTTTGGTTCGTACGGGTTCTAAACGAACTCAAAATCAAATTCTGATTGCACCGTTGGATTCCTCTCGTCGAAACGAGTTGAACCCCATTGGCCTCGCATCAATCCGACATTGTACGCGCTCTCACGATCCTCGCTGAAAAATTTACCGGCCACCGGAGTTGCTGTTGGAGCTCACCAGAGCTCGTTGGAGTTTCTGCCGGAAGTTCGCCGGGAAAGTTCACTGGACCGGTGACCGGAGGAAGGTTGAAGACGACGGAATATTCCATTCTGTTAAAGAATATTCTATCTCAGTTAAAGTATATTCCCAAAGCATATTTCATCCACAGAATATTCTTAGAGAATATTCCATCCCGGAAATATTCTATCACCGTCAGCATATTCCGTCAAGTTTAATGAAATATTCCGTTAAGTTACCAAAAACTTTCTGAGTCAATTTTGAGCTCATTTTAGCTCCGTTTTTTGTAAACCAAGACTCTTTCCCAGCTATTTCAACCATTCCGGACGCAACGGTGCACTCCGTTTTACAAAATTCAACCCCGAAATTTTTGATTGAGACATTTAGAGCCTAAAAACTCAATATGCCCACAGAGGAATCAACATCGGGTGCCATGATCAAACTCACTACCTATAATTATACACTTTGGAGACCTCGGATGGAAGATCTCCTAAGTTGTAAAGACTTGTACGATCCCTTGGAGGCAGAAGGTGTAAATCCAGATCCGACAAAAGAAACGGAGTGGAAAAAACTGAAAAGAAAAACCATCGGTCAAATCAGGCAATGGATTGACCACAGTGTATTCCACCATGTTGCACAAGAGATTGATGCACATGTCCTCTGGAAGAAGCTGGAAGACATGTACCAGGCCAAGACTGCTTGGAATAAAGCCCTTTTGATGAGGCGGTTTGTAAATCTAAAGTTAAAAAGTGGAACTTCAATTGCCGAGCACACTAGTGAGTTTCAGAGTCTGGTAAATCAATTATCATCGATAGAGTTGAATCTGGGAGATGAATTATAAGCTCTCTTACTTCTCAGTTCTCTACTAGACAGCTGGGAGACACTGGTAGTCTCTCTCAGCAATTCTGCTCCAGGAGGCAACCTTACCATGTCAATGGTTAAGGATGCCCTGTTCAATGAGGAGGCCAGGAGAAAGGATGTTGGCATTGACCAGTCAAATGCCCTCGTTACTGAGAGCAAAGGCAGACATCATGGAGGTAGCAGAGGCAGGGGAAGAGCAAGAAGTAAGAGTAGAGGAAAGTCACAAGATCTAGGGAGATCAAATAACGGAGGAAGACCTACATACAAGTGTTACCATTGTGGCTTGCATGGCCACATGAAGAAAAATTGTCGCAAGTTGCTACGAGAGTAAGGCCAAGACAGTAATCAACCGAAAAAACAGGACGGAGAGACACTAGTCACTCTCGTAGAGGACGTGGCTATCCTTTCTGTCAATGAGGAGACATGCCTTCATTTTTCCAACCATGACGCTGAGTGGGTGGTAGATACTGCAGCTTCATACCACGCCACTTCTCACAGCGATTTCTTCTCGACGTACAAAGTCGGAGACTTTGGTACGGTGAGGATGGGAAATACCAGTTCTTCCAAGATCATGGGAATTGATGATATTCAGATAAAAACAAATGTTGGGTGTACATTGGTATTGAAGGATGTCCGACACGTGCCTGACCTTCGGCTAAATCTACTTTCTGGGATAGCCCTCGACAGACAGGGCTACGATAACCACTTCAGCAATGGCACATGGAAGCTCACGAAAGATGCCTTGGTTGTCACCCAAGGACATATTTATGGCACGCTTTACAAGACCCATGTGAAGGTTTGCTTAGACAGCCTCAATGCAGTTGAAAATGAGGCTTCACCAAATCTATGGCACAAGAGACTTGGTCACACGGGGGAAAAAGGATTGTTTACCTTGGCAAATAAGAATCTCATCACAGTTGCCAAGGATGTTGCACTAAATCCTTGTGATCATTGCTTATTTGGTAAACAACATCGAATCTCGTTCAGTTCCTCTATGAAGAGGAGATCAGAGTTGTTAAGCCTGGTACACTCTGATGTTTGTGGTCCTCTAGAGGTGGAATCATTGGGCGGTAACATATATTTTCTGACCTTTATTGATGATGCTTCACAGAAGGTATGGATGTACTTCCTAAAGACGAAGGACCAAGTACACGAATGCCTCAAAAGATTCCATGCCATGGCAGAGCGAGAAACAGGAACGAAGCTAAAGTGTCTCCAAACAGACAATGGAGGTAAATATTCTTCCAGAGAGTTTGAAGCATACTGTGGAAATTATGGTATCAGACATAAGAAGACTGTTCTACGTACCCCACAGCACAATGGAGTAGCGAAGAGGATGAATCGAACCATTGTGGAAAGAGCTCGATGCATACTCAGTTTGGCAAAGCTACCAAAGCTATTCTGGGGTGAAGCTGTTCGTACCGCCTATTATTTGATAAACAGATCACCGTCAGTACCATTGAATTTTGATATTCCGGAGAAAGTGTGGTCTGGTGGGAATCCTACCTATTCTCACTTAAGAATTTTTGGGTACAAAGCATTTGCACATGTATCCAAGGAGCAAAGGCAGAAACTTGACGTCAAGACCACTCCGTGCATCTTTATAGGCTACGGAGATGAAGAATTTGGATACAGATTATGGGACTCAAAGGCCAAAAAGATCATCAAGAGCAAAGACGTGGTGTTCCATGAAAAGCAGGCATATGAGGATTTTGAAAATCCCACAAAGTGCAGCAGTTCTAGTTCCAGTGCACAGAAAATTATTTCAGACCCTGCACCATTACAGTTCACCATAGATAATGACAAAGTGTAGGATGAAACTACAAAGTAGAGCAAGATGATGATGAAGGTGTTAAGCAGGGGGAGCAACAACCCCCTCCACCAGATGTTGCAGGACCATCATAGTAGCCAGAGGATAATGTACCTCATACAGCTGACGAGCCTCAATCACGAAGATCCAAAAGAGGACGCATTCCGTCGAGTAAATATCCGGAGCCAGACTATATTCTGCTTACTGATAAGGGGGAGCAAGAGAACTTCCAGGAGGCACAAGCTCATACAGATAAAGACAAGTAGATGTAAGCCATGCAGGATGAGATGGATTCCTTGCAGACAAATCAAACCTATGAGCTTGTGAAACTTCCAAAAAGTAAGAAATCACTGAGGAATAAATGGGTGTTCAAACTGAAGAAAGATGGCAGTGGAAAATTGGTGAAGTATAAAGCTCGATTGGTCGTTAAAGGATTCCAACAGAAGAAAGGTATTGACTTTGATGAGATTTTCTCACCAGTTGTTAAGATGACTTCAATTCCAGTCATTCTCGGATTAGTAGCCAGTTTAAATTTAGAGCTTGAACAAATGGATGTGAAAACTGCATTTCTTCATGAAGAACTAAATGAAGAAATCTATATGGAACAACCGGAAGGTTTCGAAGTTCCAAGAAAGAAAAATCTGGTTTGCAAGTTGAAGAAGAGTCTATACGGCCTCAAACAAGCGCCCCCGCAGTGGTATAAGAAATTTGACTCATTCATGGTGGGTCAAGGCTATAAGAGGACTGCTACAGATCAGTGTGTTTACGTTCAGAGATTCTCAGATGACAATTTCGTTGCACTCCTACTTTATGTTGACGACATGTTGATCGTCGGAAATGATGTAATAAAGATTAGCTAGTTGAAGAAGGAACTGTCCAAGTCCTTTGACATGAAGGACTTAGGCCCAGCTCAGCAGATATTAGGCATCCAGATTGTTCGTGATAGGAAAACCAAGAAATTATGGCTATCACAGGAGAAATACGTTGAACGGGTGATCCAGAGGTTCAACATGGATATTGCCAAGCCAGTCAGTATCCCACTAGCTAATCATTTCAAGTTGAGCAAGAATTTTTGTCCCTCATCAAAGAAGGAGATAGAAGATATGACACTGATTCCTTACTCTTCAGCAGTTGGGAGTCTAATGTATGCAATGGTGTGTACAAGGCCAGATATTGCCCATGCAGTGGGTATGGTGAGTAGATTCCTTTCCAATCCAGGGAAAGAACATTGGGAGGCGGTCAAGTGGATTCTCAGATACCTTAAGGGTACATCGAAGATATATCTGTGTCACGGGGGAGTCGAACCAGTTTTGGAAGACTATATAGATTCAGATATGGCAGGAGATCTTGATGGTAGAAAATCTACATCAAGATTTCTGTACACTTTTGCAGGGGGAACTGTGTCATGGCAGTCAAGGTTGCAAAAGTGCAAAGCTTTATCAACGACAGAGGCAGAGTATATTGCAGCAGTGGAAGCTGGTAAGGAAATGTTGTGGTTAAAGCGGTTTCTCCAAGAACTAGATATTAAGCAAAAGGAATACAAGGTACATTGCGATAGTCAAAGTGCTCTAAACTTGAGCAAGAACTCAATGTACCATTCCCGGACGAAGCATATTGATATTCGCTATCATTGGATACGCGAAGTGATGGAGCAACAGTTATTGAAACTAGTGAAGATCCACACAAAGGAGAATCCAGCAGACATGTTGACAAAGGTCGTCACTCGGGAGAAGCTTGAGCTGTGCAGAGACATAGCCGGGATGAATGTCTAATTACATTCTCTTTTGATGGTTCTGGAGGGGGAGAATTGAAGGTGCAACTCCATCAGAAGGCTACCTAGTAGCTGAATCTACTACCCAGTAGCTCATGCCAATAGCCACCCTATGGACTGGTTGGCGGTGGACAGGTGAAGCTTTGACAAAGCTTTAAATTGTGTTCCCTTCTCCTTGACTTATTTTTTGCCAGAAAGCTCCCTATAAATAGGAAGCTTAGTGAAGGTAAATGGCATGGTTCAAGTTCAATGAGGAAGAAACAGAGAGAGTTTGGGAGAGATGTCAGTGAGAATTTTTGTAATAATTATTGTATTTTATTTCCAGAGAGAAATAGAGATATCCTCTTTATTTATATCTTGTTTGTGGTATTTTTCTGGCCCTGGGTATCCAACAAAATTTTCAGCTGGTATGGCCCTATTCTTTTGTTTTTTTTTTTTTGAACTGTCGGGTATGGCCGCCCTGTTCACAATGCCTCAAATTCACACAACAGATTGTGAAACTTGTGGAACATTGCATAGTGCACATTGCCTCTTAAATTTACCTGAAAACTGTAGTGAACTTGAGGTATTTCTACTCTAAATCTCTTCAGAGCAACAAATATTATTTTCAGATATTTTTTTAGACAAGTACATAAACATTTATATCCAAGTTGTTTTCATGTCTGCGGGGAGTAGCAATATGAGGCTTTTGATTGGAAAATACATCATCATTTCATTCTACTTAGCATTGCATCATAAAGCGCTGAACTAGTTTCAGTATTTTAGGAAAATAATAAAGCAATGCACACCCAAGAGTTTAATATTCCAGTTCACTATCCTTATTCACATCCTACCCAGGGTACAGTTTCAGGTCAACAAGGGCAAATCAAAAGAATAGGATTGATTTTCATGCATCGTATTATAGGGTTATATTGCACTTGCCAGGATATGTGTTTCTTTGGGGGCTCTTCTAAATTATTGAATACCATGATGAAGGAAATACAAGTGCATAACCATCAACAAAACAATTTCTCATTTCATTATCACATGAGCAGTGAAAGGGAGAACGATGATGAAAGAATATTCAAGATAAGTACCCATGCCCAAAGCAGAAAGCTCAACCTCATTGTGCTGCTGTATGTACCTCTGCGGAAAAAAAAGGAATACATTCAAAACAAAAATCAGACTTGAAAGACATCCAAGATGTATGCAATGTCAAGATACAGAAAGAGATTCAACTGTTTCACTTTGGCCTGAATTTACCAAAAGTTCTAAGCCTTGACAATATCTTTGTCAAATTAGCAAGATCAAGGCAATTAATTTTAGGCTTTCAGAAGTTTAATTGCATAATGCATTCAGTTTATGGAGTGTCTGGACTGAGGAGGAATCCATGAGTTACTGTCCATTGCTTTCCTTAATGCTTTCAATTATACACATGGTATGTCTTCAGATTGTAGTAGAGAGGTTCCAAATACAGTGTAAAACACAAAAGACTGGTTCACTTATAAGAAGTCAAAACTTCTCACCAAGGCAACCCCTTAGCAGAAAAAGGGTAGTGTTGGTCACTATAACATTGGCTCACATGGCAGACATCAATAAGGATTCAATGTTTCCACAGTTACAAACTAGAGCTTTACATCTCAGGCTGCTCAAGGATTCGAACTAGATTGAGCACAATGAGTGAGGGTTGGGCTTCTATTTCTAGGCAGACAACAAATATTTATTAGAAATTTGGAAGAACAAATACTACAACTGCATGAGTTCATTAATGAAGAATGCCTTCTATACTTCTTGACGGTGTAGAATGCAATTCTATCCTAGCTAGAAAAGAAGAAAAAAGAAAAAATGAAAACAAAAATATCATAAAAATTTTGCAATTGAAACCCTGCAGCTGATGTATGGGAGGAAATTATTATAAATATAATCTAATCCGAGCCATAGAATTTCTCAATTCTAACACAAGGTACTTATTAGATTGAATATTTGGCTGAAAAAATAAGCAAAATCCTTCATCTGAGTGAAAGCCACTCATAAAAGTTCCCATCTATCAAGGACCATTGTAAAATTCCAACTAAAATGAGCATGAGAATTCGTGTTAAACCGAACGATAGTATGGAAGGGCGAAACTTAAAGTTATTTTGTCAAATTAAGACAGTTGTGTCAAGGTCCCATTGTCAAACCATAGTTTTGGTCACTGGGTCTCCTTTACCCCTAAGAGCAGGTGATGAACATCAATGCTGACATTGCATTGTAGCTCCCTTCAAACTCATATAAGCATGTACATATATGTATTTGATACAAGCACTTCTTGCATCTCAGAATTTCAAAATTGAACATGACCTAATATCTTAAAACTTCAAAAGAAACAATGCATATTGCCCAAGGAAAAAACATGACTACCAGTTCAGCCAACTGAGATGAAATTAAAAAAAAAAATTACTGGCCTAGAAGCATAGATTTTTTCTTTAAAGTTAAATCAAAAGTTTAAAATTTTGGTTACTTATCTGCAACAATCAGGAATAAAAAGAAAAAAGACTGTAAAAGAAGTTTCACCACTTTTCCTTCTTTTTATTTTCATCTTTTCCATTTATTTTTTTGCTTAGGACAAAATTGAAAAGGGAAAAATAACCAAAATTCGATTGACAGAACCACACATTAACCCAAGATTCAAAAGCCAAACTCAACATTATCTCAAAAAGGGCCTAGATTTTAAGGCTCCATTGACATAGCGGCAAGATGCTTGCGGGTAAGTTTTTAAGTTTCCATCATAATTATTTATGTTCATCTTACACTGACAAAAACAAGCGATAAACTTACTTTTTGAGCTAGATGGGAACCAGAAAGAAAAATGTACTAAGCAGAGAAAAGAAATAAAACAAAGAAACGAGGGAGAGGGATAGAGAGGGAGATATTGTACAGACATTACACTTCAGCCTCCATAAAAAGATCAATATAATCAAATATGTTTCACTATACAAACTGTATTTCTTGCGTTTCCTAGATTTTTCACTCTAACCAAACTAAGATAAACTTGGGTCCAATAAAAGCGCCCCTAACAACTTCAATTTCGCATCAAAATCGGAACAAAAGCGCCCAAAACACCTAAACTGGGCATTCTAGCACTAGATCGTTTTTCCTTTCAAAATCGAATCAAGTACCTAAACTTGCAGTGCTCTCCTATCCAGATTCAAATACCATATGTGAACATGTATAGATAGATAACGAAAAACTAAATAATCAAGCCTGTAAAAAATTCCATTCAATTAGCATTAAAAAAAAAAACAGAAACAACATCATTCTACAATAACGAGGGAAACCCTAATTACCAATAAATTAGAGCGAGAGAGAGAGAGAGAAAGAGAGGAGGTTACCTTGGCGAGATTGACGTAAAAGAAGAGGGGTTTCTTGGTGTTGGACACCTGAATTCTGTTCTTCTTGTGCATTTCAGGTATGGTTGTTACTGAAACCGCAACTGCAACCGTTTCCATCGTCATTTTTCTCTGAACTTTCTTTGACACAAATACACCCTTTGCCTTCTCCCTCTCTCTCTCTCTGTGTCTTTCTATATTTCACTACTCTTCGTCTATGGCGGGAAAAAACGGGAACATTGCTCGAAAAACCAGTATGACCGTTGACACAATGGCCGTTTATATCGGGTCTGACCGGTTCGGGCACCATGTAATGGGAAGCCGACACGTTGGTATTTGACCAGGTAAGATTTCATTCACCGGCAAAACCAATGGTTGGTAGAAAAAATGTGTAATGTTCTGGTTACTAAATATTCATCCTAAATGATGTGGTATAGTTATTCATAATTAAATAAGTAAATCCTATTAATATTCAATGATGGAGATTGTGTCATATCATTTGATAGAAAAAATTTAATAATTTTTTTTGGTAAATATAGCATTTTTCAAAAAATATATGCCAAATTTTCAAAAACTCGTACTTTCTTACACCACAAATAATGAAGTCCTATTCGAACATCTTCGTGATTCAATTTTTCACTTATATTTAAATTAATATTTGAGTAAAGTTTAATTTGATACCAATAATCAAAATTTCATTTTAAAACAATCGAAATATTTAGAACTTTTTTATTTTTAAGGAAATCGGAACGAATCAGTAATAGAATCGAAATTCTAATATTTTGAGGTGTTTTATAATATTTTGAAGTGTTTTGTAATGTTTTCAATGTACTCGTACAATTATTTTGGAATGTTTTAAGAGATTTCAAGATAATTTAGTGTATTTCGATTAATGTTTTAAAAAATTAATTCTTAAATTTTTTAATTTTTTAATTTTTTTATTATGTTTCTGAAATGAGTTGAAATATTTTCAAAACATGTCGAAACATTTTCGTTTTGTAAGTGACCAAAACAATGCATTGAAACAAAATTTTGACACTTGTTTGATACAAAGGGCTCTGATGGGAAAATTAAAATTTTTAAAAAAATGAAAAACTCAAATTTAAAAGAGGATAAACCGAAATTTAAAAGAGTAAAATATGATCATGAGATTTTTAAAAGAAGATGAAATCTCACCATTAAAATTTTGAATAAGGATTTGATTCTCCTTTAATTTGAGTAAAAAAAATGAGTCCAAGATTAGAGATGGGTTTATGAGTTTTTTTTACCCAAATTTAAATCTGACTTTAAAAAAGTGTAAGGATCGGAGATGCTTATATCAACAACTAAGTTTTAGTTTGGGCAAATTGTAATTTTCACTCCAAAATAGCTAAGAATTCTCAATTTATACCCCTAGAAATTTAAATTTCTACATTGCACCCTCAATCCTTGATGTATTAAAACTATTACGATGTGACTTTTTCATTAGCTTTCGTTGTTCTTTCTGTTAACGATAATATGGTGGTTTTTGACGGAATAAACAATAAAAGCTAAGTGAATTGTCACATTATAACACTTTTAATACATTGAGGATGCATGAAAAATTTAATCTTTGAGAGTGCAAAATAAAAATACTTAAATCTTTTGAAGTATAAAGTGTGATTCTTCCTTTTATCAATAGTATTTTTGTTTCAATTTTCTTTTTCTCATGAAAGTATAAATTGTATTTTTATCTTTTATTTTAGATAATTGACTTTAATTTATTTGAAAATTATATTTTTATGTACATATAAATATCTGAAACTCTACTTGTCTGTATTAGACTTGCAATTAATGAATATCTTTTTCTTTCAAATTCGAATGAAATAAAATTCGACTAATTGAATATAATTTGA
>CAUOFW020006260.1:0-24536 GCA_963454935.2 Ilex paraguariensis | reverse complement strand
CCTTTTAACATTTGGGGTTCTACAAGAATAAAAAGCTTTTCTGGATTTCATTATTTATGGGCTTTGTTGATAATTATTCTCTTATGACTTAATTGTTTCTTATGAAGGATCGTTCTAAATTAGCTAAAATCTCACGTTTATAATAAAAATGCGGTACAGTTTGTAAACGCCTTAAGATATTTTGTCCTAATAATACTCTTGAGTTTGTACAATGATTTATGCATATATTTTGTATTGGTTATGATATCTTTCATTAGACTACATGCCCACATATGTCTCAACAAAATGGTATTTGTGGGACGTAAACATTGTCATTATTAGATGTTAATCGTACTCTCATGTTTAACATTCATGTACCATATGGGGCAAATTTTGTTCTCATTGCAGTTTATCTTATTAATCGGATAACCTCCTCCATCTTATATAACAAATATTCGTTTTCATTGTTTTATCATAATACATCATCCTTTGGTCTAACTCTTTATGTTTAGTTGTATTACATTTGTTCAGTTTCTTGATCAAGGTCAGAATAAACTTTCACCACACTCAGTTAAGTGTGTCTTCCTATGATACTCTCATACTTAAAAAGTTATCATTGTTGTGACCTTGTCTCCTACCGTTATTATGTTAGTGTCAATATTACTTTTTTTTTTGAGTTCTCTTTTTTTTTCCTACATCAAAAAATACAATTTCCCCATATTTAATCTCTACTACTTAGAGAGAGTTCATGTTGCCTCGTGTACTAGAATGTATATTTTCTCCCTCTCCAATGACCCCCAATTGCAAGTTCCTCGGCCAACACTTGATTCTATTGAGGTCCTTCTTGAGCCATCTGTTGTATCACCCTCTTCCAATTTTCCTATTGCATTTCAGAAAGATAGTCGTACTTTACCTAACATCTTTTTTTAATTTTTGTCTACTTGCATCAATTTCTCTCATCCTTTCGTTGTTTTGCATCAATCTTGTCTTTTGTACAGGCATTGACATCTCCTTGATGGAAACTGATTATGAATGAGGAAATTAAAGCACATCATGAAAATCATTTATGGTTACTCACTCCTCTTCCTTCTGGTAAGTAGCATGTCAGTTGTCACTAGATCTACATTATGAAATATCATATTGATGGTCTTGTTGAGCATTTAAAGGCATAGTTGGTTGCCAAGGCTACACTCAAATATATGGTGTCGATTACTATGAGACCTTGTCTCCTGTTCATCTTAACTCTGTTAGAATTCTAATTTCGGTTGTAGCTAGTTGTAACTTGCCCTTGTATCAACTAGACTTGAAGAATAGCTATTTACACACAGATCTACAAGGTATCTTGCTCCTAGCCCGAAACAATTAGTGTATCATTGAAAGAAAGCACTTTTGTGGCCCGAAATAGTCAGCAAGTTCATTACTGCGATACTTTAATTTGCCTTTCAACGCTCTATTTCAGATTTTTCAGTTTTCATTTATTAGTTTTTTGTATGAGTTAATATTGTTATAATGTATGTCGATGATATTATCATTAGTAATAATGACTCAGATGATATTACTCACTTCAAGGTCTATTTTGGAATGTAACTTTATACCAAAAATTTTGATCTTCTTTGGTATTTCCTCGGAGGTTGCACGGTCAAAGGAGAGTATCAGTTTGTGGCAACAGAAGTACGTACTGCACTTGTTATTTGGAATTGATAGTCTTGGTGCACATCCAATACACGCGCCTATGGACCCTACCATTAAGTTAGATCTTAAGAGGTAAAGTTTTTTACGATATAGGGTGTTGTCAGGCATTGGTTGTTAAGCTGATTTTTCTCACATTTACACAATGTGATATTACATATGTTGTTGGTGTAGTTAGTCAGTTCATGCATGCTACTGGTAAGTCGCATTGTGAGGCTGTCTACTGTATACTTTGGTATCTATAAGGGGCTCCAAGGAAATAATTATTATATCATCCATCATTATCAATCACTCTTGTTTCTAACGTTGATTGGGCAAATAGTCACGGTGATAGAGGATCTATTTCTGACTATTGTACGTTTATTGGTGATAATCTTATTGTTTTTCGAAAAGTATTGGTAGTAATCTTGCTACTTAGTACAATAAGAAGCAAATGTAGTTGCACGTTCTAGGTTATGACAACCAATTAGCTATTTTCATTGCAAATAATTCGATATTTTATGAGTGCACTAAACACGTCGAGATGAATTGTCATTTTTTTCGAGATCTTTTGATGGAAAAGGAGCAATCACTTCATATATCAAGTTTGGTGATCTTTGGGTGACATTTTACCAAGCTATTGACTCGTTAGAGTTCTTTTTTATATATTAGGCACAAGGTAATTATTATTACTATTATTTTTTTTAAAAATTCATTATTATTACAATTGTTAAGTAAGATATTCGAACCAATGACCTCTATTCCCCTTGAGGTGGGGTTAACTATGTTGGATAGATTTGAAGGTCTAGACATAAGCTAATTAGTGTAAGGTATTATTGTAATTATTCTAAATATTAGCCAGTTATAAATAAGAGAGTATATGACAATATAATGTACACAATTAATCATTATTTCTTTCTTTGTCTCTTCTTTTTCTTTATAATCCTAATATTATTTTTATTATTTTAACTCTTACATTGTCCACAATGCAACCTTAATATACTTACTATGTAAATACTATGATATTTTACCTATTCATTTTTTTTTTTGTTTTCTTAACATTTAATTTATGGGTCATATGGAAGCCAGTACACTAAATTACACATAACCGTAAAAAAGTACACATAAATGTTTTGGAAAGAAGTACATTGTTGAGACACAAAAATGTAAATGTCCATTTTGTAAACATTTCTTTTTTAAAAATTGTAACAAGAAATTTATCTTAACAGCTGAAATTAAGGGTTATTTATTTTCGAATCATTTCATCTTCGTAACTGCCCCTTTTCTAAAATTTACTTTTCTAAAACGGTTTTAGGAATATATCTTAATTAATTAATTAAATACACAATGATAATAGTTAACTGTTAAAATTTAGAAAATTCAAAACAGAGATGGATTTTGGAAACAGAGTTAAAATTTAAATACACAGTGATTTCGTGGATGTGGTAACAAATTCAAAACAGAGATGGATTGTTTGAATGAAATTATATGCAAATATATGTTTCACAAAATGTAATAGTATAATATTTTGTGTAAGTGTCTTGTTACACTGTTATTGTTATACTGTTGCGGTATTTGCATATTAAAAAACTGAATAATCACCTTTAAATTGACAGATATAAATCTAATGGAGTCATGAATTCAAACCTTGTAATTGCTTATATTGGATGATAAGGATGAAATAATGTTTTCAGACTTGCACTGATAAATGGCTTCTAGGCCGAAGAAGAAGAAGATAACAAAAGATAATGTTACAAAATTTAAAATTCAAACCAACTGATTTATTCTCAAAATAAACGAAAAAAATTAAAGAATCAAATTTTTCATCAAATTAGGAGATTTTTAATGCATACATTTATCCTTAAAAAAAATGGAAGAATCAAATCTTCCATTAAATTAGGAGATTTTTTAATGCATACATATAATTTGAAAAAAAATCAGTTTCCAAAAATAAATTGCATGAATTAAAGGAGGATATAAATGTCAAAGAAAAATCTAAAAATTTTAAATTATGTACTTGGACACTAATAAGAACAAATATTAAGGACTTTTTTCTCTGTATTTTTTTCTGTATACTTTTTTACAATTAACTCGAATTTGATGTACCCATTTCAATTTACCGTTAATTTATTAGAGCGTTATTCTTGAGTGTTAAATTTCAAAGCCCATGCTTTTGCATTCCCAGTTTGTACATGGCCCCTTTCATTTTTAGAACTGATGTCCTATAACGTTGTTCTTCCATGTACTCCTTTGACTAGTCCCCTTCCCTTTTGGTCCACAATGAGATTCATTTCTTCCCCTATAGACAGTGCAATCCGTCGTTCCCCTTGCTTTCGCTCGGCATGTTATTAGTTTTTTATTTTTTAATCATTAGGATGGCCCTAATTGTGGATATCCAAAAAATATATAAAATATAAGTAAAAAAAAATCAGGGTGGGTCCAGGCCCCTTCCTCCCTCTGCTCCTATCTCTAGATGAGCGAATAACTTCGTCGAAATCTGCATGTCTTCTAACAATTCATTCTCCCCATTGTTTATTCCAAACATATCACGAAGTTCTTTCAAGTTATCATCTCTGTCACCACCCAAAATTTTATGTCTTGATTTTTCATAGCAAACTTCATTTGATCCCCTTGTGACTTACTCATTATGCCCATTGCCCCTTGATGTTTGAAATAGGCACATGACTCTCTTGTGGTTTGGGAACAAAAGTGCACTACTAATGGACTGTTTGATACCACCACTGAAGACTTAAAATTAAATATTTTAAACATTTAATGAATTAAACTCGTTTCATAACTTAAAATTCATATCACTTAAATATTTTAAACATTTCTTAAAAATATGCTAAAATTTTAAATAATAAGTCATCTACTTATTACTTGATGTTAAAAATTTTAGTTAATAATAATTTTATCAATTCTTATAATATACAAATATACTCCCAATATATTTTACGCTATTTAACTTTTCAATTCCCACCATAAACCACCACCACCATTGTGTAGCAGTCGTTACCACCACCACCATCGTGTAGTAGTCGCTACCACCACCACCACCAATATTATCACTACCACCACCATTGTTACTGTGTCACCGTCACCAATACTATCATTTTGCTATCACCACAACTATTGTGTGACCGCCACCACCATCAATGCCACTGCCACTGTCACCACCATGTGTCATTGCCAACGCCATGACCATGTGTTGTCACCACCACCACCACCATTGTATTTTTGTCGCCATTACTAACATTGTGTTACCCCCCAACCACAACCATTGTGTTACCGTCATCACTACCACAACCACCATTTGTGATAGTAGTGATAAAAATAAAATAGTTGCAGAGAGATAGTTAAAAAGAATAACAAAATTAAATAATAATAACTTTAAATTTCAACTCATTATATTTGTCAAACAGATTAATTTAATTTAATACTTAAATTTTAATCGGTACTACACAACCAATAAATTTAAAAAATTAATTTTTAATTTTGAACGTTGAACGCCAGTCCACTCATTAGATCTTTAAATCAACGCAGATTTCCGTACATGGCTACACTTCATCCTCAGTTGCAGAAAGGTACTCCTCTTTCATTAATTTTTTTTTTTTTTGTCGTCACTTCTATTTTCTTCCGTGTCTACACAAAAACCCAACCACCAAGTAACATTTTTATTTTTTTTTGAAAGAAGAGTTCTCTTATATTAGAGGTACAGAAGGGAGATCAAGCAATAATTAAGAACAGCATAAGGTCACTTTCCACCAAAAGCCAAACCAAACTCATCAAACCCAGCACAAATTCAATCAAAAACCAGGCCATGCTCATCATACCCACCTCCATTAATGAATCGGAAACAAAACCAAAATCATGAAACCCACCACAAATATAACAAAAGAAACATCTACCATGAAAACCCAGTTCATAAATCTCAATTCCACCTCCGGGGCCTCAAATTCAACCAAATCAAGTTCACTTCTCCCCATGATGTCTTCGATGACCATTGGCTTTGGTTGCATTGAGGATTAGAAGCGCGAGGTCAGAGGGTGGTCGGGGCGGTGAGGGAGTGGCAGAGAAACAGTGAGAGATATGAGAGAAAGACAAAAGCAGAGGGTGGAGCTGGCCATTGGCTGCCTGACTGGAGGGTTATCGGCGAGGTTGGGAGAACGTGGTGAGAGAGGGGTGAGTGCAGAGACCGTAAGAGTATTAATTTTGGGTGTTTGTCTTTTTATTATGTATTTTTCATTCCAATGCTCATGGTAGTAGGTGTGGGGCTCACACACGCAGTTAAAAGTTAAAATAATAGAAATTGTAATGGTGCACTTTAGTCTATAAAACACGCGGAGGCTATGCACTTATTTTTAAATGGGGCAATATACATACATAATAGGTAAATCACAAGTGGGAAAAATGTAGGTTGTCTTTTTTTTTTTTTTTTATAACTTGTCTGTTGTTTTCACTTTCAAGTAGCATTCACTTCCAACTCCCAAGGGATTCATCCAAAACTATATATAACGAGCGAGGCATAATCAAGGGTTAAAACCTGACTGCCATGGTTTGGCACCGCCTATCCCAGAAGTTCATGTTGATAGAATCTTGGAACCACCTTCTCTGCCATCAAGTGTAAGAAGGTGACCGAATCCGTTGGAATGAATGACGCCACGCAGAAGATGAATACTATCCTCAAATTGAGTATACAGCCACTCCTCTAGATCATCTTCAACGATAAATGCATTGCATTTCTTGGACCTGCAAACAGGTAGGTCAACATTATATGTGTTGTATCAGCCAGAATGTTTTTTATGGTCGAATTGTCTCGACCACATTTAGACTCGTAACCATGCAAATTTCAAATGCGAGCAATCAACTATATATATATATATATATATATATACTAGTTATTTTTCTTGTCTGAAGGCACGGAATAATGAAAAAAAATGATTAGTAATAAATATATTTGTATTCACATATAAAATCAAATCATAAACATATAAAAGAAATAAACAAAATTTAAGTATCAATTGTAATGGAGGTGAGTGATGTTAGTGGTGGTAGGAGACAGTGATGGTTGTGGTGGGTGGCGACAACCGTGGTGGTGGAGACAATTGTGGGTGACAACGATGATGGTGGTGGTGGTTTTTGGGGTGACGATGATGGTAGTGGCAGCTGTTAGTGACTGCGGTGGTGGTAGTGATGGTGGTGGACGACGACAGTGGTGGTGGGTAGGGACGATGGTGGTAGTGGACGACGATGGATGCTTTTAGACGATAGTGTGATGGGTGGTAACGAATAGAGGCGGTGGTAAGTGTGGTGAGGGTAGGTGATAGCGGTAGGCGATGTTAGGTGGTGGTGGTGGTAGGTGTGGTGGGGGTGGGTGACAGTGACTGGTGGCAATGGTGGGCGACGACGGGTGATGGTGGATAACAATGGTAGTGGTGGGTGCTGATGGTGGGCAACGGTGGTAGTGGGATGATAGTAGTAATGATAATAAATATAAGAATAAGATGATGATGGTGATGAGTGGGGAAGATTGTAGTAATCATTGGTGGGTGGTGGTGGTGGTGGTGGCAGTGGGGGCAGTGAGTGTAGGGTGGCGATGGTTGTGATAGTTGTGATGGTCATGGGGTGCTGGTGGAGCGATGGGGGTGGTAATGGTGATGGTGGGCCACTGGCGGTGGTGGCAAGGTGCGTTAGCAGTGGGGGTGATGGTAGCATGCGGTAGCAGTGGTAGTGGTGATGGTGGTAGTGGGGATGGTAGTGATGGGCAGTGGCGGTAGTGGTAATGGTGGTGAGGGGCGGTGGAGGAGGTGGTAGTGGTGATGATGGTGGTTGGGCAATGGTAATGGTGGGGGTGTGGTCGGGGAAGAGGTAATGGTGGTTGAACGGTGGGGGGTGATGGTGGTAGAAGTAGTGGCGGGACGATTTCAAAAATTATATTTTTTTTAAAGTACTAATGAGAAATAATTTTTAAAAACACTTTTTAAAAGTCACTCCAAACATACCTTTAGAAACTTATTTTTTCTATTAAATTTGGGGTTTTAATATTAGCCGTTAGATTAACTTTAAAGTAAAATTTAAAAAAATTCCAACTGTGAATAGCAAAAGTCATTTTACTTATCTTTTGAGATTTGAATTGTATTGTATTTTATTATATACTAGTTATTGTCTGTGCCTGAAGGTACAAAATAATAAAAAATGGTAAATAATAAATATATTTATATTTATATCTAAAATTAAATTACAAACATAGAGAAGAGATAAAATAATTTAAGCATCGGTTTGTAGTGGGAGAGAAAAGTGGTGGGCGACTGTGGTGGTGGTACGAAACGGTGATGGTTGTGGTATGTGGCAATGATTGAGGTGGGGGTGGGGGATGGGGGTGGCTGCGGCGACGATGACGATGGTGACGGTGGCAGAGGTGGTGGCGACGACAGAGGTGATGGCGGTGGTGGTTAGGGGTAGCGGTGGTGGTGAGGTGGGAGTGGCGGCGACGGTGGTGGTGGTAGTGGTGGTGGTGTTGGTGGTGTCGATGATAGTGGTGGTGGTGGCGGCGATGGTAGTGTGTGTTAGTGTTTGAAAAAATAATTTAAAATTTTTCAAACACTACTTTTAAAAAAAATTATTTATGAGAAATAATTTCTATAAGTACTTTTAAAAAGTCAATCTAAACACACTCTTAGGGGTTTATTTTTTCCTATTAAATTTAGGGTGTTAATATTAGCCGTTAGATTAATTTTAAAATAAAATTTAAAGCGATCGCAACTGCGAATAACAAAAATTATTTTGTTTATTTTTTAAAATTTGAATTGTAAACTACTTTATTATATATATATATATATATATATATATATATATATATATATATCAAACAAATAAACTAAGGTCCTCTTTGAACTTGAAATGTCAAGATAATAATTTCCAAAAAGGTTTCATCCCACTTAACCTGACTTTTCGCCACCAAAAAAAAAAAAAAACCTAACTTGTTAGAAAACAATTCGACACCTGTCACAATATACGAATCTGAAAGATTTGGTAACGTCCTCTTTGACGACGTAGAGGACTACTGTAGGCGGACCACAAGCGGAGCTAGGAAATTAGTTTAAAGTGGACACATTAATAAATTATATATATATATATATATATATATATTTTTTTTTTTTTTTTTCAATTAATCAAAGAAGTTTTTTTATTTTTTATCAAAGTTGTAGAAGTTCATAAATTCATATTTATTGAAATAAAATTTAAAAACTTCAAAGTTTATTAAACATAAAAAATTAAAAACTGATCCACATCGCGCGTACACAAGAAATAAAAAAGAAATTAATTATAATTTGGTACAAAAAATGAGACTAATTATTATCATTTACAATTGACTCTGATAATTTTTTTTATCTTTTGAAAGTGTTACAAATCAATGCCATCAATAAATATATATATTTTTTTATATATATAAAATTATGGTAACAAATTTTCATTTATGACTCTATAAGTTCTTACATAACGACACTTATTTCTATATAATAATAAAATAATAATATAATTTTAAAAAATTACAAAATACTCTTAAATGTCAAAAACTTATTCAGTCATTTTCAAATCGTATCCATCGTGTGGATAGTAGACTTTATTCAATATTGAGACTTATTATTAGACTTACCGTCACAATATATTAGGAACTGAAATTAGGTTCCAATAACATTGATCAAAAATTAGTAATCATTTAGGTTTGAAATTTTTTATCCTAATCCATCTCACAAGAACAAATTAATTGGGTGGGCACAATTACATATATTTAAATTTTATTTAAAAAAATATATAATTAATGTTAAGCAAAAAAATTGGATGGTGGGCATGTGCCCCCCTAGCCCAATGATAGCTCCACCTTTGAGGGGGACTACAATTACCTTCATCGACAAGTAAACTGCCAACCCGAAATAGAATCTGCCACGTCAGCGGCCCAAGGAACAAGGATGACCAGAAGATTGGCTGCATGCCTGGACAAGAATCAGCGTACGCTTAACCGAAAGGGTCCGTTTGAGATGGCGTCTTCCACTACTGAAAAAGTTAAGAAATCATAGAGGTTGATTGTTACCCTCTTTCTCCTCTTCAAAGGCCTGTTGTTGGCAACCATGGTGTTTTGGTAACACATCACATCAGCCACAGATCTTGAAGGACAGTTCAACTTTGAATGATCTTTGAATGGCCAAGGTCCAAACATGTCTGCTTGGACCACGTTCCTCGGCCTCGTCACCAAAAGGGACATAGAACCTCGAAGCTTTAGGTAAAACTTGGGCCGAGGATGGGGGCAATGTTTCCCAGAGGAAGTTGCAACCTGGTGCCTCCTGACACTGTCCGACAGTAACTACCATCTTTTGATGAATTACTGATACACTCCAGGCGTAGAGAGACATGACAGTATTGTCAATATCACTTAAACAATACTTAACATTGCATGTCTGCCAATAATCTTGACTATTTAAATCACCTTCTCACTCAAACTAATCTATAAATATCAATGTTATCAAAATCGGACTGGTCATCGAACTGGCAAAGGGATTAGGTCAATAGTTTACTGGATCAACCGTTGGGTTAACTGGTCGGACCGGTCATATAATAAATAAATATATATATATATATATATATATATATATATATATATATATATATATAATTTAGCTAAAAAATATAAAATATGTATAAAATACATAAAATTTGCTATAAAATTAATGAAATTAAGTAACAAAGTGGGGGTTATTGTATTTTAAAATAAAGTAAAGAGGTTCAAGTAAATTATAAAGAAAAAGAAAGGGTGTCATTTATAATTTATCAAAGAATAAGGTTAAAAAAAATCAGCTATTTATTGATTTAGGGCAAAAAAGTTTATTTATGTAATTTAATTTTTAAATAGGCATTAAACCGTCCAGTTTTTATAAAACCGGCGGTTTACGATTTTTGTTAAAAATCGGCCAATTTTCTGGTTTTTAGCCGGTTCACTTTCTTAGGCGGTTCAACTAAGGAACCGGCCGGTTAGGGTCCTGATTCACGGTTGAACCGGTCCGACCGACCGGCCGATCCGGTCCGGTTTTGATAACACTGATAAATATCCCTCACTAATGAAACAAGCAGTGTAAAGAATACTAGAAGAAGGGATAACTTTGGCTATTAAGCCATTAATCCTCTCCACACTCACATTTTTACTGTTATTTTCACCCATTTCATTCATTGACTTGGGCATCGAAGAAGGTTTGGCAGGTACTACACCAGTGCCCTCATTTACTAGCCTTTCTTTTCACCGGACCACCAAGAGGCTAGATAAGCTACGCAACCAATGCTGCTTCACCTGCACAAGCATTACACCTCAACAAAACTTGGAACACCTAGCGCGAGCCTTGTAAGATCCATGCACAACCTTCGTGCAGAGACAACAGACGCGTGACCTCTGGAACTTGTTCTCTGCACTGATCCATCAGTTGGTGACGTTTGTGGGAACCAATGCAAAGTTCCTATTCGTAACTCTAAATTCGAAACAATATCTAGCAAGGCTCCTCTTAAAAGGCACAACAAAAATGCAAAAAATAACCAAACCTTATGGGCCGATAACCTTTCAGAAAATCATGATAGTGGTTAAGCCTCGGTCAAAAAGATACAAGGCAAAGTTGTTGCACTTGGAGAACAAGTCCACTAGATGGCAGAAGCTCTAGAGTCTATCCTCTAGTGGAGTGTAAACCTGTATGTAGATTTTGAGTCAATCCGCCTTGGAGAGATTTGTCACATTCACTCAAGTAAGAATTTTCTATTCGGTGATAATATTTTTTTGAATAATTTCATTATCCTCGTTTTGGTTAGCACTCATTGAATAATATGATTAGCATTTTCCTTTGAATTGTAAATGGAATAAATGTAGATGTATAAATTCTAGAAATTGATCTTAGGCCACTTATGATTTCATTGAGTCTTAACCATTTCTTTTGCAAAATTATATCTGTAGTAAATCGTGTTTGAGCTTAAATGAAAATTTATTTTCTTTAAACCCATCAGTTAACCGAGCCACAAAAAAAAATATAATGACCGACCCTTACTATTTAATTTTCTTGCACCCTCTCCTAAAGAAAACATTATAAAGAAAAGGGAGAAAAGAAAATGGTGACTACAGTTCAAGAAAGAAAAGGGAGAAGAAAAGAATATGTGAAATAAAACAAAAGAGAACAGAAAAAGAAGAAAAAGAAAGGAAGCAAAGAAAGAAAATAGCCAAGAAATTGCAAAAATGGGATTGAAAGGAGATATGGGTAATACTATGTGTAAAAGTTTTGGAAAAATGGGAGGGAAGTTAGCTACACTAATCGGAAAGGATAGCTTTTTGAATGACTTTGACATCGTTTCTTTAAACCCAATACCCTTTAGCCACGTTATAACCCTGATAAAGTCCTTTTTGATTCCAAAAGTCTTGCGTATGTATTATTTCTACCTATCCATTAAAAAAGGAGGATGCTGATTAATGTTGTTTAATACAGTGTTAATATTCTTTTATGAGATTATGCCAATTTCCAATTCTATTTGAATAACCTTCTTTTGGGATATTACATATGCTATTATCTAGCTTTGATAACAATATTCTTATCATATGTAATTTTTGAGTGATAGTCACTAAAACTTGAGTGTATTATTTGCTGAGTGATTTACAAGAAATGATTGACATTGAGGCTAATTCTTGTACAGCAGAATGAAGGAGCATGATATTTCTTAAGTGTTTTTGAAACAAAGAAATTCTTGCACACACACACACACACGAGTTTTTCTGGAAATATATGGAATAGTGTTACAATTAATGTGTGCTTCTCTTATAATGATCAAGGAAGGGAAGTATCCTAGCAAATAGAATAAAATGGTGACTAAATCTTATCTGTGGAGAATATGAATTATGTATTCCTAACATTTGAAGTTTGTATGTATCTTTGCTGGAAACCTTCACGAGACAAAACTCATCCACTTGGAATTATCTAGGGGTTTAACGACTTGTTGCATACGCTAAACGCAATCGTGAATTCTACGAAAGTAATTTTGTTTTATTTGTTTTATTACTAGGGACTACTAATGTTTGGTTGGGGGTGTGATTAACTCTAAAAGAATGCGTAATTGAATCAAGATTTAGGGTTAATTGTGTGCGTAAACCAGGTTAAAGTAATTAATTTATAAAGTATTAGGATTAATGTGTAGTTTGTATTTTTTGCAGGGTTTCAAGGATAGATATGGAAATCAAAGAGGACCAAAATGTAAAGGCTAAAACAAAGCAAGGGAGGCAAGTGCAATTAAGGAGTCAACAAGTCAAACAAGGAGGCTACCAAGGCAAAAAATTCAAAGAAATGCTACTGTCCAGATGGTGGTGGCAGCGTCCGGACAATGCTCAAACCGCTTCAAGTCTCTCTCTTCTCCCATTGGTCTATGTGAGCAACAAATCCCCTGATTGGCTGTCCAGGGTGTTTGCTGCCTTGCTCCCTTCTATTGGTGCCTATAAATAGCCCTCTTCAGCTCATTTTTCAGGGGATAGCAAGAGAGCTTAGTCTAGTGCAAGAGAGGAGAGAAAAAGAGGAAAGAAAGAGAGAAAGGGAGATTTCAGTGAGAATTTCAGTTAGAAAGCGAGCAAAGCTCTGCCCTAATCACTTCTCAGCTAGAATTTTCTCTACTTCTACATTTTTGTTTATTCTTTCTACTTGGAGGGTTGAACCTCTTCCACTTTTATGCTCTAGCTAGTAATAAGAGTGACAGTGTTTCATGTATTCCTCGAGGAAGGATTTGGGTATTTCGTTTTCAATTGTAATGGGATTATCTCACTCCTTTGTTTGTCTATAGCAATGAGGCATAAGTAGTCCATTTATACTCTTTGGTGAAGGGTAAATGCATGTATGATACTGTTTGAGTTATGAAAATGCCAATGTTTTATTTATGTGTTAATGTTTATACCTCCCTTAATTGATGGATGATTATTATTATAATATGCTCATGGTTATGAACATCGAGCAAAGCTTAATACTATATACCACACTATCTATAATTACTATACACTTCATGCATGATACAGTGATGCATGTAGTTCGGATTTATGTAATAGTCGGGAGATTGGTTATAGATGAGTTAAATCTCACAATAGTCAATGCTTTTGATTCAATGCATAAATTGGAACTCTGTCTTTATTGAATCATCAACCTGCCGATTGAATAGTTAGAGTAAACCTTTTGAATGGTTCACCTTTGGATTTATTATGGTTATTTGATTGTTGCATGGTACATAGACCTTTCGGATAACCTAATCAGTTGCTGTGATATGGTTCAGTTATACATCAAACCTACTGGTTAGCTTTCCAGTAAAATGTGAGTCAATTGTTGTAAGGTGGCATTTTCTTAAATGAGTAGTATAATTCATGTTGGATTCCTAAATTGAAGAGTACCTTTCGTCATTATTATTCAAAGTTTTAATTAAGTGCTTATTTGATAATTCTAAGCTCACACCACAAGCTATTTCGTTGCACACTACACACACACATAACAATCTTATCGTTTTCTGTTTTGAATACTAACAGTTAGCTCTCTGTGGGTTCAACATTGGATTTAATCGAGAAATACTGTAATTTGATCACTTATACTTGGGTGTATGACATAAATCAGGTCATATCAAAACCTTTGTGCAGACGAGTTCTTAACAAACCATTGTGATGGTGGGTGCATATACTGGGGACTTAAAGATTGACTAAGACTTGACACTTGTTGATTTGGAGGGGCATAAGACATAGAGGAAGAAAGTTAATCCAAGGTGTTATTTATCCAAGTAAAATTTAGGTGGCTAAGCAAACTCTGATTGTATGTGTTAGAATAGGGAGAATTTTGTTGTCTTAGCTAGTTAAAGGCATTCACTTGCTCATGAAGCACCTCTATGAAAGCTGGTATGGTTGGGTATTCTTTAACAGAATGTCCAACCGACTTGCATATAGTGTAAGGCTCCTCTTGAGGCACACTTAGCACCTCATTCACCTTCTTAACATCTAGATTTTTCATTTTCCTTTATAGATGTGAAATCTTGGCTAGCAACTCATCTTATTCCCTTAAAACATACTTTCCACTTCCAATAGATTGGGATGAAATAGATTACCTTAAGCGCTCAGCAGGATCAAAAATATCCCATGATTGGGCATTCTCTGCTAAGCTCTCAATGTAATCTAGAGCTTCCTTGAGTTCTTTGTTCAAAAACTCGCCGTTGCATATCATGTTTATGAATTGGTGATGCTCTAGTGTAATTCCTACATAAAAGAAAGTCAGTAGCAGCCATGATTCAAAGCCATGATGCAAAGCATAATTTAATATCCTTGAACCTCACCCAGTAGTCATAGAATTGCTCATTAGGTTTTTCAAAAAAAAATATGAATATGCTTCTATAAAGCAATTGTTCTATGGACTGGAATTTTTTTTTCGAGGAACTTTTTATGTAAATCAGCCCTTGTGGTCATGGTTCGGGGCTTAAGAGAGTTGAGCCAAGTCTTTGCCTTGTCTTCCAGACATAATGGAAATAATTTCATTCTCGCTACCTATTTACACACATTTTGTTCAAGAAATGTGCTAACTATCTCCTCACATTCCTTGATATGGAGGTAAGGGTTTTCCCTATCCACACCATGAAATTGTGGACACAATTGGAGCATTCTAAGTTTGACTATAAAATTTTGTGCTTGTGGTGATAAAAGTATACACGAGGGTGCAAAGGAACAAACAGGTTGGAGCTATTCTCTCATTGTCCTCACAGAAGGAACCTATGGGAGATTATCTCCAATATTCCCAGGATTACAAATAGGCGGAACTAGTGGAAAATTATTTCCCTAGTTCCCCACATTTGATGGATTCTCATTGTTTAAATTTTCCATGCTACTAGTGTTTGTGGGGGTTGAGTATTATAAGTCTATTGTGTGCGGTGTCTCGTGCCCGCATACAAAAACTAAAAATATAAACAAAAATAGAAAAGCAATAAACTAAGAGTAAAATATAGCGAAGAACACACCTGAGCTCGTGATGTAAATCACAAAACTTACCTGACGCTCATCTGAATTACCTCTTTCAATCAAAACGCCATCCCCGACAACAGTGCCAAAAATTGCTTGTGTCTCAAGAGCGTATGAATATAAAAGGTTTCCCAAATGCATGAGTATATTGTTTAGAATCACCTCTTTGGATCGAAAAGCCTTCCCTAACAATGGAGGCAAAAGTTTATTTTTGTCTAAAGAGTGTACATATTTAAAAGGTTTCCCCGGTAACTGCGCCTAAAATTCTTGCTCTTGAAAGTGTGTGAAATTATCAAAGAATTCCCAAGGATAGGAAATTTATCACGTTTGTAACTTGGTCGATTATCGAGGTCATCTCCTCACGAAAAATAATTGGTTCAAAGGGTGATAGGCAAAAGAAAATAAAAACTCCTAATTTTTTAAGGTTTGGTTGTAGAAGTTGTCAACTAAGAAATAACAATTAAAAAAAGACCGGTCAATTGATAGAGTTCATCTCACCATGAATAGGTATTTTGACCCAATTTCTATGACTCACTTTAGATTGTACTCAAATGAAAAATATTCAATTAACACCCAAATGTAAATAACAAATGTGTATTCAAGTCAATTTATTTGATTTTGAAAGAATTACATTCATTTCGATTGTAGTGATTTCAAGAATTACCCGTGTCAGACTTAGCTATCTACGGGTATGCAAGAAGATATACATATCGAAGATGATTTCAAATTTAATCATTCAAATAACCCAAAAAACTCAACCGTTGGAAAAATCCTATTTCAGTCAAAATCCCCATTCACAGATGAGGGGTCTCATCCAATTAAATTGGAGTACGACTACTCACTCATAATGAAATTTAAAATGAAAGCAATTTAAGAAAACAAGATTGAAATTGAAAGCAAATAAAACTTGAATTGAAAATGCAAATAAAAATAAATTACCTTGAATTGAATTGCAAGAATGTAAATAGTTCACAATGGAAGAATTGAAAGTAATCATGTTGCAAGAATTAAAGAACTTGAAATTGAACAAAGCTTGTAATTGAGTCAATGGAGAAAAACACTTTATAGTTTAAAAACTAATTCTAAACCCTAGGAAAGAAGTGAACGATGTTATGGTGAATTAATCGATGAATAGGAGATTCTAACGATCCCCTCTCTTTGGATAGACTTGGGTATTTATAGGCGAACATGTGTTGATTTTCCTCCATTTTAATCCACTAATCACGACCTTTTAAATTCCATCAGATCAGCCTTCCAAAACAATCCTCATAGCAGATTTACACTAACCTACCAATAGAAAGCAAAAAATGACATATCGGTAGAACTACTCTCTATTTTTAACCTACCCATAGAAGAGTATCAACATACTGATAGAAAGGGTCTCTGTTTCATTTCTACCAGTAGAAATGAACTTGTATTGGTAGAATGTAGTTTTGCTTGTTGTTGAACAGGTAGAAGACTTACTAGCAGAACTTTTCTTTTTCTTAATTATGCTTATAATGCCCTTGGCTTGACTCCTGGATCTTCTAACTCATATTCCAAGTCCTCCATAACATTGAAATGTGTGCAAAACCTTGCTTTTACACTAATTCACCTGTAAACACATATATTCTCCATAAAATAAAAAATTAAATTAAAATCATAGAAATAAGTAACTAACATAGATAAGATGAATGATATGAGACCTAAAATATTATAGTCTTATCAGTTGTAATACTGTTGGACTTGAGGTGAGTGTGTTTTTTTCATGCAATTGACAATGGCAAGAATATGTCAATGTGTTATTAATATATGAATGTGTTGATTATGGATTTAAAGATAGCAATGTAGATAAGCTATGTGGCTCTGAGTAGTGACTTTAGTCTTCATGACTAACATTAAATTGTTATCAATGAATGAGTTTAGATTATAGACTAATGATGATAATGTGTTTGTTAAATTGTTTCAATAGTAAGTGAATAGCCTACTAGCTAGTATGATCCTAAAGGGCAATTGTTTGGCCTTAATGGCAGATGTATAGCCTTAGTGGCAATTTATGCCTTGGTGGCAGATATAGCCTTAATGGTTAAATTGTGGCCTTAGTGGCAAATTTACATGTGTGTATATAGCCTTAATGGCTATGTTATGGCCTTATTGGTGATTTTACATATGTGTACGCCATACATGATGGCTATGAGTGATTAAACATTTAATACTTTTGAGGTGGTGCTTGAGTTGTGAAGTATACTTGATATGGTTCTATGGTGGTATTATGATTATTATGTATGATATGGCGATGGTGTGTGAATTATATTTTCGTTATTATCCATTTAATGAAAAGTATGTTGTGCTCACCCCCCTCCCCATAGTTTTGTATTTTAGGTAATCAAGCATAATGAGAAGTCCACTGTTGAGTCTAGACAGTTAGGAAATGTATGGCGTGCGAATCTGGTTGTTGTACTATGAGAACATTAAGTCATGTAAATAAGTGAAGTTTGCTAAAGATCCAAGATGTATATTGTATGATGTTGTTTATGAAGTAAGTATGCTTTTGTTTATTAAGTATTCTGCACAAGTTGTCAGGTTTATGGTTAATTAATGGGGTTCACTCACCTGGAATGGACAATATATATTATTTTTTGGGGTAGGGTGTGACAAGAATACACTTGTACTGATACAATTTTGTTTGTACTGGTTCATCCCAAACAGAAAGGTTTTGTACTGATTCTTCGATATTGTACAAGTTCTTCCCTAGCCAGAAGGCCCTTGTATGGGTACAACAACACTTTGTATCGGTTCATCACTAGTTTTCTAATGTTCTTGAGCCGAAACCAAAACTACACCCATAACCAAGACTTACAAATAATTACACCCAACCCATTTCCATGGTTTCACAATCAAAAAAGTGGAACAATATTTTGAAGAAACAATTACCAATAGATGATTGAGTCTTGTTTTGAAGTTTTTATGTGATGCCCCAAAATTTAGGGGTCTTTTTTCAACCCCTTGATCACCCATTAACCTGAGAAAGTAACTGTGAATGTCGCATAACTCGACACTATCTCATCACATTCCCTTCATTGGGATTGTAACCAATACAGAGTTTGGATAGAGTCTCCCTTGTATTGGAGCACTCCCAAATGCATAACCTATGCACATATCAACCACTTGACCATTTCAAGGTCCACTCCCATCAATTAGAACTTAATGTTTGACCAATTCCATCATATGAGTAAGAGGGTTCAAGATCTGAAGGCTTGGTAGAGTTATATTTAAAATTTTGAAAATTTTGGAAGAGGTACTTGTACCTCTTACATATGGTACTAGTACCTGAGCCTTCTGTCTGCCAGGTCCATTCCATTTGCTTGGTACCGGTACTTAATCACTTAGGTACCGGTACCTAAGCCCATGTTTACTAGGTACCAATACCTCTATGTTGTGGTATCGGTACTTGAGCCCACTAGAATCTAGGTGTTGGTACCCGTAAGTCTAGGTACCGGTACTTAATCACTTAGGTACCGGTACCTGGGCCATCCAATAGTGTAATATCGATACTTAATCACTTAGGTACCCATACCTGGGCTCAAATGTTTTTCAATTCTTTCCAACTTTAACCTTTAACCACCCAATCTCATTTCGAGTTCATCCAAACTCATATAACATTCAATTATACTCAAAATGCACTCCATTACATGTCCGATTAACGCAATTTACATGTCCAATACAAATTACATAATTAATTTACCAAATATAATTCAAAAGCCACGCTCCGACTTCCTCCTCGACAAGGACCCAAGTGAGGGCCGTCCATCGGTGTTTGTCCCCGCACCTGAAATGTTGTTACCATAAAGGGTGTGCTTTGCTTAATAGGGTATTTCTTAAAGAGACTACTCCTAAACCTAGATGCATATGAAATGTTTACATATCATTCAACAATCAATCAAACATCCATTCAAGAATATCCAATTCATAAATGGATTTCACAATGTCATGTCATGTCATAAGATGATTCTCACACATGCAATACAACCTGAGTCCTCCACCGACTCCCATAATACATGCAATGCCATGCATATGTAACTGAGAATTTCAAGCCCACACTATTGATGTTGAACATCTAATGACCATTTTATAAAATCCCGGGTCTTTCTTGGGTGGGTATTTAATAAGTGGCAGTCTTGCGCAATCCACCACCACTTCCGAGGTCAAGGAGCCCAATCAACCCGGTTCTAAACAACATCAACCCATCCAGGTTCGAGGAACCTAGCGGACTAAGGACCAAGAGGAAGTAACAAATAACTCCCTAGACGGGGGGACCAGTTATGGGATGTTCACGCACACCTCGATAACCTCTGACATGTCCTAAACAACCAAGCTGGACCATCCATGCCAAGGGTTGAAATACCCTTAAAATCGAACATAGTCACTTGTCCTCTATGTGCAAGATTCTGAATGATGCAAATAGACAGTTTCAAAAGGGTAAAAGATGTGAGACCCGATCAGGTATTGCATGCATATTAGCATAAATTTGTGGGCTAAATTGCAATTATGTGAAATTATTAAAGGATTAATTAAATTAAAAATCTTTGATAAACATAATGTGTATGAGCATACATTGGGTATGTGGACCCTGTTAGTAATTTATTAGTGAGACTCATTCATAGGAATTTCATGTGTGGAAAAATAGTGGGTCGATTTTAAAATTTTTGAAGAACTTTGGGGGAGGCAAGTGTAATTACCCCCACTAAAGTGATTCGGCCTTTTATGTGTCAAATTATAAAAAAAAAAAAAAAAAAGGTGAGTAATGTTTTAAGCAAGTGTAGGTGTGTTGTGTATGCATGCCGTGTGTGTAGGTATGTGTGTTTAAAGGTGTAGAGGTGTGTGTGTGTGTAATTCAAGGGTAAAAGTGTGTGTGTGTGTGTAAAAGATAAAAACAGTGTGTGTGTATTCTTGTCTGGACTAAGAGTGAGGGGGAGTAAAAGAGAAAAAAAAAAAAGCATGTGTGTTCTTGATGTCATGAGCAAGGAGGGAAAGAAGGAGAGTGAAATCAAGTCTTTGGTGGGTATCCTTAGTCCAAACCGAGAGAGGGAAAAAGAAGTATGTAGAATTAAGTTTAAGCATGAGTTGTGATTAATTTTAGTATGTACATATTTGTATATGTGTGGGCTGTTTTAGCATATTTTAATTAGTATGTTGTTTTAATTTAAATACATGAGCTATTTTATTTTAATAGGTTTGTTTTAATTCAAATTTCATGGGCTGATTTAGTTAATGTCAAAACAGATTTTGTATGGGTGAAATTAAGTATATTTAGCATGATTAACGGGCTGTTAAAGATGGGTTCCAAATGGGTATTAAACTAAAGATGAGAAAAATGTGAAAAATGACTATTTGAAATGTTCGGTATGTTTTTCGAGGGTTAGGTTGGAACCGAAATTATGGGAGTGAAATGGGTGATTTAAAGGTTCAATTAGGGGCTGTTTTGCATTGATTAAAAGTGTATGTGAGAATAAATATGGCTGTTTTAAACGATAAGTACGATAGAGGTTAAAAAGGGGTGTCGGTAACGCCGAAATCTTGATTTCTAAATATTATTATCACATGTGTGAATTTTAATCCAAATGAACTGAAATTTTGCATGCATAACTTTTAAATGATGTTTAATATGATAATGTGACTTTTGAATGCAAATGAGTATAATATCCAGTGCGAAATTTATGAAATGCCGGAAGTGCAGTTTTTAGGATTCGGGGTTAAAATGTGTGAAAATGGGCCCCCGGTCAATGTGGTTGACTTATTTAATCCTAATTGTGATTAGTGTGAGTTATTTTAGAAATTTGGAGAGAAAATGTGATCCCTAGAACAAAAGTGCTAATTTGTAAGTGGATAGTGCGGTAACCGAAGTTACTGTGGCACTTTGGGGTGCATCATTTTGCATGCATTAGTGCATGATTAACTATTAAATATAATAAAAAACATATTGATATTATAATTACACATGTGTTAGGTGGAACAGGTGAGAGAGTCGGTGTCGAAACAGATACGGTAACACCAAAAGAATCCACCAATAGAACCGAAGGGCTATAGATCTGTATATTTGAGGTGTGTGTATATCTTTATATGTTTTAAAAATGCTATTATAAGATGATACTAAATAATAGAATTTAATAGTAATTCTCCAGGTTTATGTGCTATTTGCTTATGTGATTGAATGATGATTTGTATTGTGTATTATGTATTGTGGAATGTGACGCACTATTTAAGAGTGGGACATGGATGCCTGATCACAAGGCGTGCAATGGTGTGCTAGCTCTATGGTGTTCCCGGGAGGTTCAGAAGACACGGATCCATGTGAGATCGATTACCCAATGAGGGGTAGTATGGATGTGATGTGGCTTGTGAATTTTTTGGAATTGGATTGATGCTGTTGTTTGATACGTGTATCTACGTAGTATCTACCTACTTCAGTATATTACTGTCTTTTCCATTTCATATACAACATGTATACTCACTGAGCACATGGTTTAGCTCACACCCCTATAACTTATTCTTTTTAGGTACTATAGAGGATGATGCAGACCAGTCCACTGTCCAGTTGATTAAGTCTTATACAATGTTAGTGTGATATCACTCAAGTTGAGTGTCAGTATGACTAATTTATGGGTTGTGTATTACGTTTGTGAGAGATTATTATGGTAGGTTAATAGTATATATTTGTAAATAGACTCAACAAGCATATTTTGTGATGTATGCTATGTGGGTGTGAGATTTTGTATATGTCTATAAACTGAAAAACAAACGATTGGTACAGGTGTTTTATCTATGGTACAAGTTAAGAGACAGCTTTTATTGTCATGCTTAATGATTAAGGTGATAGGTGGTATTGTTGCACCTATGATATTATTTAATGTTTGATTATTCCAAATTATAATAATTGTAAATAGGTGTTTTAAAAACCTAGCAGCGTTTCATTCTTGGGAGACCGGACTGGAGCGTGACAAAAGACCTAGTTGACAATTTGCAAAAGTTCAAGGCATTGATGACACTCTACACCTTCCTTGATGAAACCATGTGTTGTGCTTTCCCTACCACCCGAATCAAAAATGCGCAACCATGATTCTGGAAGCTAAAATTGGCCTCACTCTCCACTTTCCAACAACCAAGCTATTCCTTTGTCTAGCACTTTGCGGGAGAGCAAAAGCACCATAAACCTATGACTTAATTGCTTAACATCAAGCAATAAAAGGATGAATATCTAAGGAGTTACGTCACTCACTTCATCCATGAAGCATTGTAAGTTGAAGACCTTGATGATAGGGTGTCCCTCAACATTTCTCTACTCCTTGTAAAAATCACCACCAGTATCCATGACAGATTTGTTAAAAAAGGCCCAGAAACATATAAACATAAAAGACAACATCAGTGCTCGACAATAGTCCTTCTTGGCCAACCAGTCTGAGAAAAGGAAGGCCGAGTTAAACAAAATAGTGACATGACCAAAACCAAAGAGAAAGACACAAAAAATCCTCAGTGCTAGAGGATCAATCCTAGACCACTCGATTCAAAAAATACCCCACTAAACACTTCCCTAGACCAAGTATTGTTACAAGTAGAGAACAATCACATACTCAAATAATTGACCAGGATGAGGTCTCCCCTTGAAAAAAGGTCCCAGTAGAAATATTGTCATTTTCACTATGACCATAGGCATATCAGGGAAGAATGTTAGGACCTTAGAAAGTAGATTGAGGCCTTGATTCGAGGAGGAAGGCGCAAACATTTTGTATCAAAGGACTGCGATGACAAACAAAAGCTTGACAACCAAAATATCGTTGTACCCAACAATTGATCATATCGACAACCTTTGGGGGAGATTCAAGTCATAATAGGAGGCTTTGCTAGAGGAAGAGATTCCACCTTGGTGAGGAAGAACCATGCACGCCTAGCCCAGACAACATCCAAAGTCTATGGAACCCATGCAAACAAGAGCTATCCAAATTTTGTTTAAGAGCTATCATAATTATTTTTTGTCCATATTTAGGTATTATGTGATAAGTTTATGAGAAAAAATTGTTGGCCTTTGTCTGTTTGAAGGAACATATAGAAACATATTCAATACTTCAGGGACCAAAATGAGACAAATCACATACTTTAAGGACCTCCAGTGCAATTAACCCAAAAACAAACATAATAATGAACATGACAATTGAATATTTGGAAATAATGTGGGGTAAAAATTTGAACGTCAATCATATAGTCTTATGAAAATGACATAACCATGCCCAAACATTTCGGTCATCAATATTTCTCATTACACTCGGATATTTGTCAAATAATTTTTGATCATGCCCATAATTGAAAGAGAAATTTTAAATTTCGAATAGTGTCCAAAATACTCCTCAAGTTTAGATACGTGTTCAACACTCATTTGATGACCCACCCAATTCTACTTTAGGTCATATCTACGACTAAAAATTTATATATGCCAACATACAATTAAAAACTTTGAAAACTTGACAAATGACTACCATGCACTATGCAAGAATATATAATTGTTGAGACTAATAATATTGTTGTTTTACTTAAATTTTCTATTAATTAAAACCCATAAATACATAAAAGCTTTACGTAATAATTGGACTTGGTATTTACCCAAAAGAAATAAGAGGACTTGGTAAGGTGAGAGAAACCAATAATTATAGAATTCTATCATGCATGATTAAGATTTCTCTTTTTGCCACAAACAAAAGGATTTTGAGAAATTCTTATTGAAATATCGATAATAGTACTAAACTTATATATTGCTCCACAATATAGCAAGATCTTACAAGAGGGATGCTTGCAATTGATGACTTAAGTGATGAATATG
>CAUOFW020006259.1:0-24542 GCA_963454935.2 Ilex paraguariensis | reverse complement strand
GTGCGTGCAGGATCTTGCACAATATAAAAAACGAGAACAGATCTCTCCCTTGGTGAACTCGAGTGAGTCAGTTGAGTGATCAACCACGCTGCTTGGGACAGCCTGTGAGGTCCGGTGGTAACCTGGAACGGTAACGGGAGACCCTCGTGAATTGAAGGAATGATCCAGTAAGGCTGGGGAAAGGTTCCTGGAACAAAGGAGAACAAGTTAGAAGGGCGCCGGAGTGTTTTCCGGCTTATCCCCTCCGACGATCAAGTCAGTTTTTGAAAGGGAGAGGAAGAAGAAAGCACTGAGTATATTTCGTAGTAAAGAGTTTTTGTTGCATACCGTTTTGCCTTTTATGAGGAGTATTTATACCTCAAAAGCTCATGATTGCTGTCAGTGTTGTCAGTAGATGATCATTAGGTACAGGCAGTGTGCGCACTGATTCTGATGAGGAATGTCTTCCTTTCTTTAACTGCTCGGGGTGCCGAGCAATCAATGCTGTGTCATCGGGCTGCCGACTGTCTAATGATCTCCGCTCGGGGAGGATGCAATAAATGCCCAGCCTTAGAGACATTTATTGCCTTTCAATTCCGAGCCTTACCGCATTGAATGCGGTCTCATCAAGGGAATGGTGTAATTAAATGTTTGCTTTCCCAAGTCGCGTGTCAGTAAGGGCATGCGGTCTTTCTGTCTCTGATGTGACACAATTTGCCACGCGTCCATCCCTTATTGGCTGTGGACCCTGCCTTCCTGTTCCTTCTGACACCAATTGTGTAAGACGAGACCATGATAGCTAACCTAGACTAGCCTAGGCTAATGACCTGTACATCAATAGCTTATACTGGAGCAGAGAAAAAGGCATCTTGGACGGGGTACATCTCGGTACCGAGGACATGCACATCTCGGTACCGAGGATAGGTACATCTCGAGCCGAGGGAAGCCGTACATGATGACCGAGGTACCATACCAGACCGAGGGATACGTGTCGGTTCGTAAAACGTACTCGACACGTGTCAAGTACCTCGGGGCGAGGGATTTGTAAGCCGATGGTACGTGATCTCAGTTAACAGGATTTTTAGTGACGCCGAGGACACGTGTCTTCATCTTGGAGTATTTCAGAAAAGTCCCATCAACTGCCCCCCAGCCTTTGATCTTCTGACGCCGAGGACACGCGTCGTAAGGAGACGAAGGGTTTCCAACAACCTCAACTGCTTCATCATTGCCTCTAGCCGCTTTCCCTTGCTTAGGGAGTCGTGCGCATTAAATGCGCCCTTTCGTGTTTCGCGCCCAATGATGAGACCGGTACTATATAAATGGGCTTCCTCCCTCTTTTTCTCATTTCGTCATTCTGAACTTTTCTTCCAGAGAGCCCTTGCCTGAATCTTCGCCGGAGACCTCTTCTCTTCTGTCTCTTAACTGCCCAACCTTTTCACTGAAGCTTCAAAGCAAGCAGACCCATCCTTTGTTTCTGAACATTCTGGGAAGGAATCGATTCAAGTTTTCCAGAAAATACCTCTTCTTACGCTCTGGTGAGTTCCAGTATCCTCCATTTCTTTGCCCTTCTGTCTCTTTTGGTTTTCCGATTACCGGAGGTGTTTTCTGGTTGCCATCCAGCGATCAACCCCCGGGAAGCCTTCTTGGGGATCTTCGTGGAAAAACCCCCTCTATTTTTATCACTTCTTGAACATGCCTCGTCGTCGTTCTGCCCCCGAGAATCCTCAGGCTAGTACCTCGAGGCCAGGGAAGTATAAAGTAAAAGGTAGTGAACAAATTAATAGATTTAGGGTTAGGTACGGCGTTCCACCGAATGTAGAGGTAGAGGATTATGATGCGGCTGTGCACCCTCGTACCCTCGGTACCGAGGATGCAATGCCTTTTTATATTAAAGCCATTATAGAAGGCGGAATTAGGTTCCCTTTGCCCCCTCTGCTTCTCCAGTTCCTCTCTCATTTCCACCTCTTTCCCGGGCAGTGTTGCCTTAATGTCTTTAGGATAATTATGGGGGTGCTAGAGCTCAATAGGCGTCTTGGGGTAAACGTCGGGCTGGACGATATCCTTTTTTGTTATTCCCTTTTGAGAGTTACGCCTCAACAACACTTCTACCTCAAAGCCAGGGACCCATCTATGTACCTCGTAACTCACCTTCCTGACTCGGACAAGGGGTACAAGGATGACCTACTCATCTTCGGGGGATCTTGGCAGAGAGGTGTCGGTCCCGAGTATGACGGATTGTTATGTCCATTGGAATGGAGAACGACAAGTACGTCGGTTCCTTCGGGCCTTATTATTTTGTTTCTGAAATTTTCTACATGCTCATGACCCTCTCCCCTCTTTTTGCTTGTGCAGACATCTCCCCTCGGGAAACAGCACCTCCACCCCGATCGTCGGTGAATTTCGCTGACTTAATCACTGTTTGGAGTTTTACTGGCGACGACGGGCTCGGCCGGGCTGCCCACGTCCTCCTGAATTACACCCCTGGGTATAAAAAGTTTTCGCAGCTTCCCCAGCCTTTCGAGCCTTCTCGGTGGTCTGAACTCTTTGATCGGGCGACGGGGAAGAAGTCGAGGAGAACTTGGAAGAAGACCCTGATCGGGCCTCGGAGGCTGAAGTTGAGGGTGAAGCTGAAGAGCTCGGGGTTGGAGAGGACTTGGTTCCTTCGCACGCCGAGGTGGGGACTTCGGGGAGAGATTCCTGGCCGGACTTCCAAATCCTACAATCTCTCGACGTCGAGGACGCCCTTGAGGTAGCTATGTCCAGCGCGCCCCGTATTGATTTAGGGTTCCTTAGGCAGAGGCAAGCCCTCGCTGCTGGGAGGGGACGAGGATCGGCCGGTGGGACCCCATCTGCAGGGACCAGCGCCACCCCCTCCTCAAGAGTCGTCAGTCGGGGTCAGGTGCGTGACCGAGATCCTCAGATAGAGGAGGAGAGGAGGGTCAAACATAGGCACGACGACCTTGGGAGGGGATCCAGGGCCTCCCCCGCTCAGCAGCAAAGTGGGAGAGGCCGTGGGTTACCTCCTGCTCCTCAGCAACAACAACAGCAGCAACAACAGCAACAGCAACAGCAACAGCGGCGACAGCAGACTCCTCCTCTTCCGCAGACAGTGGAAGCTGCGGAGTGGAACCCTCGAGCCACTGATCACATGGACCGAGTGATCAGAGTCGACAGTTCCATTTTGCAGGACCCTCATGTCGCCAATGCAGTGAGTGAGACGCTGCATTTCGAGGCCGACATGGCGGCTCACAGGGGGCGATCAACAAACGTGTTGTTTCGCTCCATCATCCAAAATTCCTTGGTGGTAAGTTCATCTTTGCTTCAGTCTCTTTTAGCCCCAATTTTCCTTTTAGTGACATGCTCTTTTATTTGCAGGCCACCCAACAGATTTCCATAATAGCGGCGCGGTACCATGGGACTAGGATGGACCTTCAGCGGGTTCGAGAGCAGAAGGAAGAAGCCGAGGGAGCCCTTGCCAGTGCTAGGGAGGATGTCGCTGCAAGGGATTCCACCCTCGCGGGGCAGGCTGCTCAAATCGAGCAACTCCTCAAGGAGGCCGAGTTGGCGAAGGTCGGCGCTGAAAAGCTAAGTGCTGCCCTTGCCGACGCTGAGAGGAGGATAACAGAACAGACGCAGCGGCTCTCTGCGGCAGAGGAGAGGGCTGTTGGTTCAGAGGAAAGCTGCCTGGCTCTGACCCAGGAGCTGGACAGGATCAGGGATGAGGCACTGAATAGGAAGTCCGAGGAGCAACTCCGAGAAGAGTTCGCCGATGACGTGCTCCCTGCTCTTGAGGAAAACAGCAAGGAGTTCTTCAAGAGGGGGTGGGACGAGGCGCTCCAGTCTGCTGGAATCCCGTCAGACTCTCCGCTCTTCCAGATGCACAAGTACGTGCCCTCGGCGGAGATGGAACGGGCCGAAGCAGAGATTGCTGCCGAGGGCGAGATTCCAACGCCGGTGCAAGTTTCGGTGGATCTGCCTGAGGCGGTAATAGTGGATTTGTCTGATGAGGCCCTGCCGGACCGGGACCCGGACCATAATATTCCTCAGGATCCTTCTGTCGCCGAAGTACCTCCCGCTCCGCCTGCTCCCGAAGCTGCTCAACCTTTCTACGCCGATTCGCCATCGGCGGATGTTTTGGAGATGCCCGGGGCAAGATGAAAGCCCCCCTTTTTTTTTTTTTTTGATCTGTACTTTTTCCCTTGTAGCTTTTGGGGACGCAAAGCCCCTCTTTTTGAACAAAGTTCTGTTTAAAGGTCTAATATCGGATAGAATGTGATTCATGATTCTGAATTCTTTCTTGCGTATACTTTCGTAGGAATCCTTGAACTGTCCTAGGAGGCTTGCTCCTGTGTTTGTTTCGGGGCCGAGAGTCTTTGTACTCTGTCCCCAGGGCCTTGCCCTTCCAGGAGGCTTGCTCCTGTGTTTGTTTCGGGGGCGAGAGTCTTTGAACTCCGTCCCCAGGGCCTTGCCCTTTCAGGAGGCTTGCTCCTGTGTTTGTTTCGGGGGCGAGAGTCTTTGAACTCTGTCCCCAGGGCCTTGCCCTTTCAGGAGGCTTGCTCCTGTGTTTGTTTCGGGGGCGAGAGTCTTTGTACTCTGTCCCCAGGGCCTTGCCCTTCCAGGAGGCTTGCTCCTGTGTTTGTTTCGGGGGCGAGTCTTTGTACTCTGTCCCCAGGGCCTTGCCCTTTATCTTTGTCGTTGGCAAGCACTGAGGTAGACAAATACTCAAAAATAGTATTTCTTTAGATTCATCACATTCCACGGTCGCGTTACAAGTTTTCCCTCCATATCTTCTAATCTGTATGACCCGGCGCCCCCGATAGATATCACTTTATAAGGCCCTTCCCAGTTAGGTCCCATTTTTCCTTCTGTTGGGTCACGGGTATTGGCCGTTACCCTTCTGAGGACCAGATCGCCGATTCGGAATTCTCGCGCCTTGACCTTTTTGTTGTACAGTTGGGAAATCTTTTCCTGGTACTTGGTTATTCTTAAGGCGGCTGTCTCTCTTTTTTCTTCCACCAGATCCAGATCAAGCCCCAGTTGACGGTCATTTCCCCCGTGTCGAAAGCTTGGGTCCTTATTGTCGGGAGTCCTACCTCAAGAGGTATGATGGCTTCCATCCCGTAAGCCAGGGAGTATGGGGTTTCTCCTGTCGAGGACCGAGGGGTGGTCCTGTACACCCATAAAATGTTTAATAACTCATCTGCCCACTTTCCTTGGCCTTCTCCAACCTCTTCTTGATTCCACTGATAATTGTTTTGTTGGAGGCCTCTGCCTGCCCGTTGGCTTGAGGGTAGGCAGGGGTGGAGTAGAAATTACGGATTCCGAGTTGCTCACAGAAAGACTTGAAACGCCCGCCGGTGAACTGAGTCCCGTTATCTGATACCAGTGCCCGGGGAATCCCGAATCTGACGACTATGTTCTCCCAGACGAACTTCTTAGCATCTATGTCGCGGATGTGAGTCAACGGCTCCGCTTCAACCCACTTGGTGAAATAATCTGTGGCCACAATGAGGAACTTCCTGTTTCCAGGAGCCTTGGGCAGGGGCCCAACTAAGTCGAGTCCCCACTGGGCGAATGGCCAAGGGCTGGTCAGGGGGTGCAAGTCCCCCGCGGGTTGCCTGATTGCAGGGGAGAACCTCTGACATTGGTCGCATTTCTGGACGTATGTACGCGCATCCCTTTGCATCCGCGGCCACCAATATCCCTGAGACATGATGCGGTGTGCCATCGATCGCCCCCCAGAGTGCCCCCCGCATATTCCTTCGTGTACCTCATAGAGAAGGTCTTCCACCTGGTCTTCTTGGACGCATAACAAGTAAGGTCCTGAGAAAGACCTCCGATACAGCTTCTGATCCGGAGAGACCCAAAATCTCGGGGCTTTGAGTTTTATCTTCCTTGCCTCTTTTGAACATTCCGGGAGGTCTCCTGTTGTTAGGAACCTGAGAAAGGGATCAATCCAGCTGGGCGGCTTGTGTTCGTCCTGGACGGCCATTACCTCGGGAGCGTGGTCTATGCAGGATGCGGGAAGATATTCTATGGTGATCCTGCGTGACTGGGAGGAATCCACTGCCGAGGCTAGGCAAGCCAGGGCGTCGGCATGCGTGTTCTTGTCTCGGGACACTTGTTTGATCTCAATCCTTCCGAATCTTCGGATCACAGCTGTTGCCTGGAGATGGTAAGCCTTCATCCTAGGATCCCTTGTCTCAAACTCTCCGTTAACTTGGTTGACCACCAGCATGGAATCGCAATGCACGATCAAGTCCGTAACTCCAGTTGCCTCAGCTAACCGAAGTCCTGAGATGAGGGCTTCGTATTCAGCCTCATTATTTGATGCTTTGAATCCCAGCCGAACGGCCTGCTCTGCGACAATCCCATCTGGAGAGATCAGCAAGATACCGATCCCGGACCCCTTACTATTTGACGAACCGTCCACACACAAAAGCCATGGCGATCCTTCACAACTCATTGGAGAGGCTATGTTGAGAGGAGGCGGTGTTTCTAGAACGGGGTGCTCCCCGGTAAACTCAGCTATGAAGTCCGCCAATACCTGACCCTTTACTGCAGTTCGAGGTTTGAAATGAATGTCGTGTTCCCCCAACTCCACTGCCCACTTGGAAATCCTCCCGGAGAGCTCCGCTTTCCTCAAAATGGCCTTTAAGGGCTGATCGGTAAGGACGGTAATTGGGTGTGCCTGGAAATAATGCCTCAGTTTTCTTGCAGTGGTGACCAGGGATAGAGCCAATTTCTCTAGGGGCAGGTATCTTGTCTCCGCGTCCAGGAGCGCCTTGCTTATGTAATAAATCGGCTTCTGGCGGTGCTCGTGCTCACGAATAAGTACCCCGCTTACCGCAAATTCAGACACGGCCAAGTACAAGAAGAGCATTTCCCCCTGGATGGGGACGGATAAGGTCGGGAGAGTCCTTAGGTATTCCTTGATTCCAGCCAGGGCATCTTCGCACCCCTGGCTCCACATTTCCTTCCCCGCACTCTTGATTGCTCCGAAAAAGGGTTTGCATTTGTCTGAGGAGCGTGAGACGAAACGGTTAAGTGCTGCTAGCATCCCCGTGAGCTTCTGGACTTCTCGGACAGTTCGGGGGCTCCGGATGTCCAGGATCGCTTGAATCTGATCCGGGTTAGCTTCGATTCCTCGTTGGCTGACCAGATATCCGAGAAATTTACCCGATTCCACTCCGAAAACGCACTTTGCCGCGTTCAGCTTCAGCCCGTACTCCCTGAGGGTGGAGAAGGTATCGGCCAAATCTGCCAGATGATCACGACTTCGTTTGCTCTTTACCAGCATATCGTCAATGTAGACCTCCATGGTGTTGCCGATCTGCTTTTTGAACATCCGATTCATCAGTCTTTGGTACGTCGCCCCAGCGTTCTTTAGTCCAAACGGCATCACTTTGTAACAGTAAACTCCTTTCGGAGTGATAAACGCCGTTTTTTCCTGATCTGGGGGATGGAGAGGGATCTGGTGATATCCCGCTCGGGCATCCAGGAAGTCCATGCGTTCATATCCGGCAGTGGCATCCACTAGCTGGTCCACCTTTGGTAGGGGGTAGTCATCCTTGGGACATGCCTTGTTTAGATCTGTGAAGTCCACGCAGACACGCCATTTTCCCCCCTTCTTCTTTGCGCAAACCGTATTAGATAGCCATTCTGGGAACTGTATCTCCCGAATGGCGTTGGCCTTCAGGAGTTTGTCGATTTCTTCAGGCAGGCATGATGCGGGGCCATGCGTCGTGGCTTTTGTTTGACTGGCTTGTGCGTTGGGTCAACATGCAGCTTGTGCGTGATTATCTCGGGGTCTACCCCCGTCATCTCCATTGCGTTCCAAGCGAACACGTCCGCATTTCCCCTTAGGAACTCAATCATCTCCTCCTGTTCGGCTGTGGGCATTGCAGTTCCAACTAAGAAATATCTTTCTTCTTCTCCCTCCATCAAGGGTACCTTCCGGAGGTCCTCTACCGACCGCTCAGTTGGGTCTATCCGGGGGTCATCCATTCCTGGACGCCCGGACTGTGATTGCTATTTTTCCATGATCTCTTCCGGTGCTCGTCCCTTTTCTTGGGTGAACGCCCCGGCTCTAACGGCTGAATAGAAACAATTTTTTGCGGACGCTTGGTCCCCCCGGATCTCCATGATACCTTCTGGCGTGGCAAATTTTAGTTTCTGGTGGTAGGTGGAGTGCACAGCTCCCAACGCATGCAGCCATGTTCGCCCCATGATCACGTTGTAGGGAGAGTCCGTATCAATTACGACGAACTCGGTGTTGATGACGAAGGGACCGGTGACAACTGGCAATGTGATTTTGCCTATGGGCAGGGCGAACGAGCCGTTGAATCCGATGAGAGGTGTTCTGACCTTGGTGAGGTCCTTGAGGCCAAGACCCATCCGTTTTAAAGTCTCGGAGTACATCACTTCCGAGGAACTTCCAGAGTCTATCAACACCCTTTTGACGTCGAATTTTCCTATCTTCAGGGTCAAGACAAGGGCGTCGTTATGAGGAGTCACTACGCCTGTCAAGTCCGCGTCTGAGAACGTGATGCTTGGTTCACCAGTCCTGGCCCTTTTACTGGGTGGCCCTCCATCATCCTCGGCCACCTTCCTTGTAAAAGCTACCCTCTTGAGGTCGGACTCGAGTTCCTTGGACGTGGGGCGATCCAGGGGACATACATGGATGACATCTATGACGTTGTCCGGTTCCTCGGTCGGGGCAATGGTGTGTCTCTCTTCTGGCCTGGGCTCTATGTATTCTTTCAAGTATCCGTCTCGGACCAATTTTTCCAAGAACGATTTGTACACCCTGCAGCTTTCGGTGCGATGTCCGAAATCCCGGTGATAGGAACACCTAACCCTTTGATCACGGGTGGAGGGATCGCTCTGCATCCTGGGCGGCCATTTGAAGAACGGCTCGTGCTTGATCTTATGGAGCAACTTGAAGATGGGTTCTTTGAACATAGTGTGAACTCCTTTGGACGAACCCCCTGGAGGGGGCAGCAACCCCTTTCGGGGAGTATCTTCCCGCTCCCTCTCTTTTCTTTTAGATTGCAGGGTTCGGCCTTTGCTGCTTCCTATCTCGTCTTCGATCCTTGAGTATTTGTTTATCCGAGCCATCAGCTCCCCCATATCCGAGGGAGTCTTCTTGGTCAGGGATCGGTACAGGTCCGTGTCCCTCGCCAGGCCGAGCCGGAAAGACGCCGCTGCCATGACTTCCGAGCAACCTTCTACCTCATTAACCTCTTCCCAGTATCGGATGGCATACTGGCGAAGGGTCTCAGATTCCCTACGTCGGAGGGTCAGCAATGATCCAACGTCTTTGGGGCGCTTACTCCCCGTAATGAATCGTGCCAGGAACTGCCTCGTCAATTCCTTCCACGACCCAATACTGTTTGGGGGAAGCGCCTCGAACCACTTCATCGCAGAGTCCCCCAAGCTCATTGGAAACACTCGGCAGAGAAACCGTTGGTCCGAATGATAGAGGGACATCATCTGCTTGTATTGCCTGAGATGGGCTTCGGGATCGGACCGCCCGTCATAAGTTTTGAACCTCGGCACGATGAACTTTCTTGAAACCTCCATCTCTCCGATCTCCCTGGTGAAGGGTGTTTGTATGACCTCGTCTTCGACCTCATCCTGGATAGCCTTACTCTTTCTCTTGGATTCCAGCCGGGCTCTGAGATCAATTTCCTCCCTGACGGGATGTCTTCTGAAGTCCTTGAGTTCATCAATGGGCCCCTCATTTCCTGGGCGCCGTGCGGATAGGGAAGAATCCTCCTCGGACTCATCCCCCTCCCTTCGTCTAGACAATCCTCGCCGGAGGTCGTCCAGGGCTAATGGTCTTGCCTTCCTTGAATAGTCGTTAGGAAGGTGCTCGTTGGCTCTCGGTCGCTTTGGAGCCCGGGAGCTCTCCGCCTTGTTGTTCAGATGATTCCTTAGATCCTTCGTTTTCGCCTCCCGGGCGGGGAGCCCACGAGAGAGGAATGAGTCCCTCGACCCTTCGCCGGAGGCGGCGAATTCGTTGAGCCGGCTTAGGACGTTTACATTGTCCTTTTCCAGCTGTCGTAATCTATCGCCAAACTTTTCTTCGATCACCTCCGCCAGCTGACGAGCCAGGGGGCTGACCCTCCTGACCTAATTCCCATACTGGTTTGAGGGGTAACCCCTCTGGACTGAGTGGAGGCATTTTTATTCCCGTCAGTGTGATCCCTTCCTCCGTGGTGACAGGGAGCTTGTAGTTCGAGACTTCTTTGGTGGGGACCTTTCCCTTTTTGTCGAGTGTTCACCATGGTCACTGTTCTTTATAGAGAAAAAACTAGGAAAACTAGTCGTTTCCCACAGACGGCGCCAGATTGTGCGTGCAGGATCTTGCACAATATAAAAAACGAGAACAGATCTCTCCCTTGGTGAACTCGAGTGGGTCAGTTGAGTGATCAACCACGCTGCTTGGGACAGCCTGTGAGGTCTGGTGGTAACCTGGAACGGTAACGGGAGACCCTCGTGAACTGAAAGAATGATCCAGTAAGGCTGGGGAAAGGTTCCTAGAACAAAGGAGAACAAGTTAGAAGGGCGCCGGAGTGTTTTCCGGCTTATCCCCTCCGACGATCAAGTCAGTTTTTGAAAGGGAGAGGAAGAAGAAAGCACTGAGTATATTTCGTAGTAAAGAGTTTCTTGTTGCATACCGTTTTGCCTTTTATGAGGAGTATTTATACCTCAAAAGCTCATGATTGCTGTCAGTGTTGTCAGTAGATGATCATTAGGTACAGGCAGTGTGCGCACTGATTCTGATGAGGAATGTCTTCCCTTCTTTAACTGCTCGGAGTGCCGAGCAATCAATGCTGTGTCATCGGGCTGCCGACTGTCTAATGATCTCCACTCGGGGAGGATGCAATAAATGCCCAGCCTTAGAGACATTTATTGTCTTTCAATTCCGAGCCTTACCGCATTGAATGCGGTCTCATCAAGGGAATGGTGTAATTAAATGTTTGTTTTCCCAAGTCGTGTGTCAGTAAGGGCATGCGGTCTTTCTGTCTCTGATGTGACACAATTTGCTACGCGTCCATCCCTCATTGGCTGTGGACCCTGCCTTCCTGTTCCTTCTGACACAAATTGTGTAAGACGAGACCATGATAGCTAACCTAGACTAGCCTAGGCTAATGACCTGTACATCAATAGCTTATACTGGAGCAGAGAAAAAGGCATCCAGGACGGGGTACATCTCGGTACCGAGGATATGTACGTCTCGGTACCGAGGATAGGTACATCTCGAGCCGAGGAAAGCTGTACATGACGACCGAGGTACCATATTTAGACCGAGGGATACGTGTCGGTTCGTAAAACGTACTCGACACAGTGTCAAGTACCTCGGGGCGAGGGAATTTGTAAGCCGATGGTACGTGATCTCAGTTAACAGGATTTTTAGTGACGCCCAAGGACACGTGTCTTCATCTTGGAGTATTTCAGAAAAGTTCCATCTTCAGCGAAGGGCAGCACCTTTGCTTATTGGAGGTTGCAAGAGCAACAACGATTGCTACAAAAGTTCCAGAATCTAACAGGAAATCGCAAGTATTAATTATACATATCGAATTCTTTCCTTCCCGTAGAAGCATATAGCTCCCACTGTTCCTGTTCTCAATTCCGTATCAAAATAGAATGCAAGAGGATTAAGATGCAGCTTTTTTGGGCATATTCGGCCACATACAGGAGAAATAAAGTCCCCCCAGATGATAAGTAAAATCATGTTATAAATCAGCGGAAGCGTACTAACGTCCATAGCTTAAAAGCGAAGACGATGGTAAGAAGCATATAAGTTATTTAATGAGATGGAAGTAATTGAACCTTCTTTTCCATTGACTGCATCAAAGGGGAGCTGATTGAGCTGGAATCATTGACCTCTGTCATTGCTCGGATACTGAGACTCCGACAACCGTCCGATTTGGTGACACGACCAACACAGTAGTGAAGCCCGACAAGAAACTTCTCCGACAACAAGGGAGTGCGCGTAGTGACGTGACAGGGCTTCGCCGCTTGAGAACATGGGAAAGCGCGGCTGCTAAAAAAATGGGGTCGCCAGAGACGAAATGCCGCCACTTGTGGACGCATCAGCAGCGAATTCGCCATTGTTACAGTCTGACCGCTCGATTGTGAGAAGAAAAATAGAGAGGGGCGTCGCCTTCTTTTCAGTTTCTTCAAATTTTGTCTATTTCTCTTTTTTATTTGGGCTGCTAAAGGGCCGCAGCCCAATTTTACTTGGACAAGTACACAATAAAATATCACGGTGCATTATCATATACTATAGGGATTTTTGGAAGTCGGCACAGTATCTTAGACTTTTAGCAGGAAATATATAAAAAAACTAGGGTCTGTTTGATTTGTATCTCAGAAAATAATATTTTAAAATAATTTTTAAAAAGAGTTTTAGAAAAATATTTTTTAATATTTTTATATTACAAAATTTGTTTGGTTATATGGTTTTGAAAATAATTTTAAATAACAGAAAATAGTAAAACATGTTTGGACAATGATCCAAAAAATTAATTTTTTCACTTAGTCGGACAGTCACGTGAGATGCTCCATTATCTCTCTCTCTCTCCATTATCTTCATATCTTCTCGGCAACTCTCTAACTCTCCATTATCTTCTCACACACCCACTCTCATCTCACCCAACAAAAACAAACGCACATAGCCATCACACACACACAACAAAACTCACTCACATACATCACACAATATATATATATATACACACACGGAGAAATATGTGTATATATATAGATCTGAACACACATCTGAACATATACAAATCTGTTGAGTAGAAAGATTGAGTAAGGAAACTCAAAGATGAACAGATGTGAAAAGAGAGAGAGATAGCGGTGGAGAAGATGCGAAAAGAGAGAGAGACAACAATGGAGAAGATGAACAACCGATCACTATTTTTTGTCTCCAACAAAATTCGAAGTGGAGTCCTCATTACTCTTGTTTTCTGTGTTTTCATGTTTCTTCAAATAACATTGAGAACAAAAAAATTAAACAAACAACATTCTCCTTATTTTTAGAATTTTGAGAATAAAAAACTGTTTTTAAAAATTAAACCAAACATGGCCCCTACTTTTTGGATTTTAAGGATATGTATTTGTACAAAAGCCGAAATACCCAAATCTATTTCAAAACACAATTTAAAAATCAAACAAAATCAATTATACAATTCAAAAATTAAACAAAATCAAATCTCCTTAATTTTAGATATTTCTTAATTAAACTATCCATATAAAATTCATTCAAAATTTAAAATATATTCAAATCTCATTTATTTATACACACACATATCTATCTAATAAAACAGAAAAAAAATTCAATCTCATATCCAACATATTCCCCCTCTCCCCCCCCCCCCCCCCCCAAACCATCACACCCAACCCAGACCCAACAGCTCCCTGCAACACACAGACCCAACAGCTCTTTGATGTCCTCTCTCTGTCTCTCTCACCTCCTCCCTCTTTACTCTCATCTCAATCCTTTCTCTCTCATCTCACATCCTCCCTCACCTCACAGTCAGGCAGAGAGTCAGGCAGTGACTTCCCTAAATTCATGGCACGGTCACTTCCCCAAATCCATGTCATGGTCACTTCCCCTTCGGGTTTTTCTTTCAGCTCCCTTTTTTCTTTCATTCCCCTTCGGGTTTTTCTTTCTGCCACCGCTGCCACTGCCAGGTATTTCTCTTTCTCTCTTTGCCCCTCTACCAACCCAGCCACAACAACCCACACACATCACTATCTGCCTCTCTTTTCACAGGCGGCGACTATTTTGTCGATTACATTTGGGTCGATCTCTCTCCCTCTCAGACGCAAATGATATGGAAAAAGAGGATGGTGGTGCCGATCATGGGTTTGTCGTAATGCACATGAAGTGTTCGTCAAAATGTCTACTGCCCCAATCACCACCACCACCACCTACACCCCTTCCCCCCCACACACATATCTATAACATATAATGACCTACAAACATTATTTAAAGTAGTAAATTTTAGAGAGGTATGCTACTAAATTTTTTTAATTGGTACTGTAGCAAGTCCTATTCATGGTGATCAACTTTGATTGGTTCTGCTTGATATGGTATGGTAGTCACTATATGCTAAGTGGTGGTAGTTTTGGCATCAGAGTCTGCCATGTTCTCTCTTTGGGTGCTCAATGCTGTTGCAGGAGTTCAGACCCATTAAAATGCCTGCAAGTACGTTTCTTTTCTATTTGAGTTTATAATTTTCTTCCTCTTTTTGCTTTTCATCAGTTTTATACCGAGAATTATCAAGTCTCTTTTTTTCCAACATCTATTTTTTCCTGAATCCATCAGCTATTAGGGTTTGTGTAAGAATTATCTATTGGGTTGTGGTCAATTTCTGTTATAAAGTGATTTTTGAAGTTTAGAAATGATTGCCTTTGTGCAATGCCGTCTCATGGATAAAACGACCATTGTGTCGATACCATTGTGTAGCTTAATTTGATTAGGAAATTAAGTTATATGCATGCATTCTTTTTTTTTTTTGTTTAATAACGAGAGCATGGAGGTTTATTCTACATTTGATATGCATTGGCTTAATGTTCACACATGAACTTGATTTGATAGGTGTGGTTGATATTTATTCGTTTTTGTGCCTACACTACTCTTTCTGATAAGACTCCCCTTCAACATACAGATACCATATTTGTTAAAAGGAGCAGGTAAAACCTGAAAATCATTTAGTAGGGCCAACTTGAGAGGTTTTCATTTTTTTGTTTTTGAACAAAGAGAGGTTTTCATTTCAAAAGCTTCTTTCAACAAGATTTTTCTACCCGTGTTTTTTTTTTTTTGGGTTTTTGAATGTTATTTTTTTTAATTATAAAATAAGTTTATAGTGTCTTGATTTGATAAATGTTAGGGATATTTATATTAAGTATGAAATAGGTTTTTATAAGGTCTTAATTTGATGTATGTTAGGGTGAAATAGGATGAAATTCAAAGGCTTTAAATCTTTGTGATGAACGTTTTAAGCCACCGGATGGGTAGATTAAATTCACGTGTTTGTGCATGTTTGTGAACAATCACAACAACCATTACAGCCTTACAGACAAAACCCAAAATTTACATGTTTGTGCATGTTTCTCTTATGTTGAACTTAAGTGACCTAAACAATTTTATTGATTTGCTTAATGCTCTCAAAAAAATGGCATGAACCGCTGGCAAAAAAGTTGAGGTTTTGTGTTTTTTTTTCTTTTGCTTTTGCTTTCTTGATTTTGATAATATATGAGAATTGTTAATCTATAGGTGGTCGGAGCATTGGTCGATGACTTCTATTTAAGGTTGTAGTAGAGGACGTTAATTCTCCACATTAATTTGTGAATACAAGAAGCTAAGATTGGGGTACACTTCTTGGTATTCTATGTTGTATTTTTGCATTTGGGTTTTGATTACTTTAGTGCACTTTTGAAATTTGGAAATCATTCCTTTATATGAATTGTTCAGGTGCATTCAAAAATTGTGTTGCCTCTTCTGAGCTAAATCATTATTTTATAGAGTTGCTTGGTTGTATTTATATTGATGTTTAGTGCTATTTAGGCCAATTTTATATTCATGTTTATTACTACTTGAAAAGTTCAATTTTGTATTGGATAGATTGCTTTGTGGGTAATGTGACTAGGATTTTGGAACATTGATATGTTGAACTGGATAAATTACTTTATTTTTTTTATGGTTGTAGTGGGTTACATGGGTATCATACTTTATGTTTAGCATGGTTCATTTTTGGTTCATTTCTTTTCATTTTTGCAATTGAATTGAGCAATTAGCAGTTAAAAGTAGAATTTTTCTTGAATTTGCTTGAAATTGAGTATAATATTTGTGCATGGATTTTGGTTTAGCTTTGTGGCAAATTATTGTGCTCTGGTACTGTAAAATAGGTTGACAATTTGATTGGTCTGGTCAATTTCACGGTATTTTCTTCGAAAATTAGATTTATATGTCAGAACTCAGAGCTTGATTGTATTGCACAGGTTATTTGGTTCTTGGTGATTTATTAAAACACTGAAAATTATTGTTCAAGGCAAATTTTTGGTCATATGTGCATTTAAAAATTATTAGGTTAGTTCTTTCTCTCCTCTTTGCCTCGCACAAAAATGGGTTAATTTGGGTTTTTGAATGTTTGTGATTAATAAACTGTTTGGGTTAAACTCGTGAGTTTGACAAAATGTTTGTGCCTCCCTATACTATTTGTGTTGTCCCTAGACGTCTTTCTCTCCCAATTTGGTTATTAAATAAAACTAATTTGACTTAGTTGATTGTTAGGTTGTTTGTGCATAGTTTGTGAAATAATGTGTTTTTAGCAATTTTACAACAAAATGAATATGTGTACAACAAAACCATTGGTCCCTCTCTCCCTATTCAGTGTACTACTCTAATTTCTCAATGGTGTCATCCTTTTTCTGAGGCTAAACTATCGATTTTTTTGTTGGAGTCCATTTATTCAAGCATTGAGTGGGTTTCAAGTATTTTTTTACTTCAAAGAAAACATCTATATTTTGTTGTTTTTTCTAGTTTCCCCCTTTTTATTCTGGACTTTTGTTGATTATTGATACTTAGGTGGTTTCGGTTTGATAGAATTATTGTCTGAATTTACATATTAAATTTGTTTCATGGCTCTGAGTTTTCTATTTTGTTTCTTCTTCTTTGACCTCTCTCTCTCTCTCTCTCTCTCTCACCGGTCCGACAACATCTCCAATGCCTAATTGTATCGGTTAGCAAAACCCTTGGTCCCTCTCTCCCTGTTTAGTGTACTGCTGTAATTTCTCAATGGTTTCATCCTTCTTTGAGGCTAAACTATCTATTTTGTTGTTTTTTTTAGTTTCCCCCTTTTTATTCTGGACTTTTGTTGATTATTGATACTTAGGTGGTTTCGATTTGATAGAATTATCGGTACTGAAAAGTCAATCCAATTTAAGATTTCTGACCTCGAGGCCATGTTTAAATAAAATTCTGTTTCTTGAAAAAGTTGGCTCGAAATCAACGTTTAAGATCTTGGAAGTAAAAGAGAAATGCCACATATGAATGCCTCACCTAAAGCATCATGATCTTTAATGTCTGTTTCATTTATCCTTGAAGCAGTTTCTCCTTTTGTGACATCTCAATCATGGGGCCTTGAAGCACCAATCAACTTACTCCCAGTTTGTATGCCATCAGCATTGAAGCCATCCCTGCTATTGATTGTATATGCATGGGACACTATATTAAGCACACAAACAATGGCTCTATACGTGCTTGTTGAAATGCCAAAAGTCATACCCAAATCATAATACCCATGACGTGTTTGTTGAAATGCCTAAGAGACAAGCACAAGCACATCTACTGCTGTCTGCAAGCACATCTCTCTGCCACCCTCTCCCGCCCTCCTTCTACCTTTCTCATACACAAACAACACACACAAAGCCTCTCGGCCAAATGGGGTTGAATAAGGTGGAGTATGGTGCTGTGTTGGATAGGGTAAAAATTACAAAAAGGGAATATATTTGTTCAATTACTTTCTTTTGGCTGTTGGTGGCTTTCAATTTTCTTTGGCTTCTTTTAAGAAAACATTTTTGCTGGTGGATTCATAAAATACTTAACTTGTCTGTGTGTGTGCGTTTCATTTCTTTGCTCTGACCAATGCACTGCACTGATTCATAATTGAAGTCAAAGAGTCGTGACAACTTTAATTTTTGGGTGTATTTTTTCTACCATTTTAATTTTTTTTATGCAATTTTAAATGTGCTATGAATTTCGTGACGGGCTGTTAATGGACAGTGAATTTTGTGAAATTTTGTGAATTGAAGTGTTAGTTGAAATTGGGCTATTTATTTGTTGCTATTGTGTTTTTTCTTTTAAACATTCTAATGTTTTGTTTTGGTTTTAATCTATTGTGTTGAATTTTGCTGTGATCTTCTGGGTATTTGTTGCAGTGGTGCTAGGCGGTGATGGTTTTGGAAAGATCACGTAAGTGACTTTTATTTCCTTTTTTTTTCCTTTTCCTGTTTGGTTAGTTGTGTAAGTTGGAGTGTTCTTGATTTAATGAATTTTTTTTTTTAAAATTTAGATGGTCAAAGTATTGGTTGATGACAACTTTTGACCCTTTTTATTTCACTAAAGTCATGACATTAAAAATGACCAAACGATTTTCAGCTTAATGCATATTTATATTCATTGTTTGATTATTTTGTGTTTAAAAATTATGTACAGTGCCTTCAGACACATGATATAGGGCGAGTTTAGACTTTCAGTTTATTACGTATTCGAGTTTAGTGTTTGATTATTTCGCATTTAAATTCAATGTTCAATTTTTTTTAGTTGCGTTGTGCCTTCAGACACAGGTTATCCCTAGTATATATATATATATATATATATATATACAAAAATAAAGAACGCATATATATATACACTAGTATATAATAAAATAGCTAGAAATGTTTGTCTTGAGTTTTTCGCGGCTCAGATCGCTTGACGATTATTAATTTGACGGTCCTAATGCAAAATTTCCTATCCCAATTTTTTGAACTAGACTTTCATTCATTTTACAATTCTAAGACTCATATCTCTCTTATAAACTCTCTCTCTCTCTATCTCATATTACACATTAATTCGGTTATTAATTATGATTCTATGTAATTAAAGATTATTTTTAAATAAATAAATAGACCTTAAATATATATTATTTGCCTCAAAACGAGTCAAATAATTATAATATAGGTCATATTTTGTATTGAAATAAAAATACTATAATAGGCAAATAATATATATATATATATACTAAGAGAGTTAGTATTGTTTGTTTTGAACTTTTCGCCGTTTAGATTGTTTTAAGATTATTGATCAAAATTACTCCTCCAAATTTTTTTTTCGCCCAAAAATTGCATTAATTCTTTCATTTTACTCGATTATCGGTTTGAAGTTATTATGATTAGGATTCAAATTAAGCCGAATTTGATTGTCAAGTATAAAATATATATTTTTGCTTAAACTTAACTTTACTTGAATTTTACGAGTATTCAAAGTTAAAGTCAAATTGAAATTGATTATAAAAATAATAAAGAATAATTAAATTAAAAAAAATTGTGGTGTCATTGTGAACGGGAATAGATAAGAATTAGTTTGTAGATTTAAGATAGAAGTGTTAATTGAGTTGAATTTAAATTCAATTATCGGTCGGTTTGACGTAATTATGATTAAGACTCGAATTGTGTTGAATTTGACTGTCAAATATAAAGTATAAATTATTACTTAAAGTTAAATTTGATTGAATTTTATGAATATTTAAGTTGAACTGAAGTGGAAACTGATCTTAATTTTTCAACAAATTTTTTTACATTTACGAGAATTAGTGTCAAACTTTTGGATGTTTTCCTCTCAAAAGTTACAAGAACTCACATTGGAAAAATAGTGCAAAGATAATGTTATGAAATTTTTATAGAAACTTGTAGAAAAACAACTAGTTATAATTTTTTGAAATTTGATATAAAGTTTATTAAATGTAAAAATCGCGGATGTTTGATTGATAATAATCATATTTTCTCAGATTTTTTAATTAATATGTTGTAGTAGTTGTAGTGTGATTTTCGTTATATAAAAGTTTGATTATATATATTTTGCATACAGGTTAAACAATATCAATTTGATTGTTGTGTTGTTGAAATTGTATTATACATTATCTTTATTTATGAACAAATATTTAAAAAATTTTATGAGTAACATAGTCCCTTCAGGCACGATCAATATATATTAGTTATTGATCGTGTCTGAATGCATTATACAACAAACAAAAAAATCTTGAACAATTGTCTAAATTCAAATGGAATAGCCTAAAAAATATTCATACAAATTTTTCTTTTGAAATAGCTCGAAATATATCTTCGACCATATCCTCCATATTAATAAAAATGTCATAAAAATATTTAAAAACTCCTCAAAACAATACCATATATACAAATACCTCTAAAAAACAATACTAACATAATCCATTAAAATTTACAATCTTTAAACAATAAATAAAATCTTACTCATTTATAAGGCTCACGAATTTATCACTTTTACTACCACTCAATCTAATAACACAACATAATTATAAAATATGTCTAATACACCTTATTCTCACGTAATAAATACCTCAAGCAAAAAATAAATAAATAATACTAAACGAACACAATTAAATTCACAAATCTTTAAACGATAAATAAAATCAACAAAATCTTACTCATTTATAAAATTTATGAATTTATCACCACTATCACCATTCAACCTCAAATGTCACAATATACTTAGAAATTTAATCACCAAACATCCAATCATTCACATATAAATATACATATAAATAGCCCCTTCCACACACATTTCTTTTTTGGTTACTAGCAAACCCTCCTATCCAATAACTGTTTTTATTAGAAATACAATAATTCAAGTTTTTAAGATAAAATAATAATAAATTAATATTTAATTAAAAAAATAAGGTAAAAATCACAGACATCTCCAGAGTTTTGACAATATTACATGAACACCCTGAAATTTTATAAATAACATGAAAACCCCATGAAGTTTGAAATTCATTACACAGAAACCCCCTCTATCTTACTTCCGTCAATATTGCTAACGAAAATTGATAATTTCATCCCAAAATTTTTTATTATTTTTACAATTGTCCTTCTCCAAATTTATTATCAAAAAATTTAATTTTATTTGATTTAGTACCCAAAAAATTGATATAATTTAGTACTCCAAAAATTTGTTTAAATGAATTTCAATATTAATTTGATAAAAATAAAAATTAATTTGATATTAATTAGACAAAGTTGAATATAAATTAGACAAAATTAAATGTCAATTTTGATAAAATTATATATTAATTTAAAATCTAATATTCATTTCGTGTTGAATATTATTTGTCGTTTAAAAAAAGATAATAGTATGAGTGAGTGAGAGAGAGAGAGAGTATAAGATAGATAAAGAGATAAAGTTATATGAGAGATGAGAGTCTTAGAGTTGTCAAATAAATGAAAGTACAATTAGGACCATTAAATCAAAATGATTTGAGTCACAAAAAGCTTAAGATAAACAATTTAGTTACTTTATTATATATATATATATATATATATATATATATATATATATATATATTGGCAATGTCACTTTGGTTATCTACATGACAGTAACAGTGTCTCTATTACTGTCCCACGACAATAACAGTACCTCTGTTACTATCACACGAAAGAATTTCATCTTTCTTTTACCTCACACTTTATCCCCAACCAAACAAGACAAATTTGGGATTCACTGAAAAAAGAACAACCACCCAGAAACAGATCACTAACAAAAAAAAAAATCACACATAGATAGAACAACAAAGACTGAAAAAAAGAGCTTGATGTGAATGGGAAACGAACGAACCAGTCCTCTTTGGACACCATCAGTCTTGATCATGATAAAAATCTATTTCATTTATTCTGTGATGTTTTCAATTTGACACTGAATTGAACGAAGATGTTGAGAGATGAGAGATCAAGAATGTTATCAAATATAAAGGAGAGAGGAGAGAGAATTTAAAGGAAGAGAGAAGAGTCTTGAAAAGATACACGTGATCCACAAAAAGTCAAAATAGGAAATAAAAAATAAATAAAAATTTTATTGGACTTACTTACAAAAAGTACATAGTATGTGTCCATAATAATCCAAACAGATTATACCTGTCCCTATTGGCAATAGAGTTTTTCATAATATACCTGGTTCCAGTTTTAACTATAATCTAATCTTTGTTCCTATTGGTCTAAGGCCTTTGCGATTCTGAACGGGTCAATAAAAGTAGGGCTTACCACTGGTAAGGGTCGAAGTGAATTCAATGAGCGGAGGTTAATCCAGGCCCACGAAAACTTTGATCAGAGATTAAAAAGAGCAAGAATGAAGGAAGGATTGTTTTGTTCATTATTTAATTGTGTTTCAAAACATTTAATTGGTTCGGCCTATACTCTTTTATTATTTTCTAAACCCATTGACTTAGTTTTGTCTTTATAAGCCCATGGCCTATTACCTTTATTTTTTACGGTTGGAATAGCTTGTAAAGGAAGCTTTTCATTTTTGGTCTGATCCCTTTTTCCTGGCAGAAGATTTCGGCTCTCTCTTTTGGTCTCTTACAATTGTTGCTTCTCATATCTCTTTCGTTGCTTCAAATCTCATATTTCTTTAGAAAATTTTGTTGTGCTTTCACAAGGAACTATCAAAAGGGGTTGTTAAACACTCTTCACAACAAATGTGTGTTGGTGGAGGTGAAGCTATAGAAATCCTGGGAGGTTGTCGTGCCGAAGACCTATCACACCGAGTCATTGACTTCGAGAGGCGCGAATCAACCTTTAAGGACAAAGCTTCAGCTTGATCTATAGTTTGGTGAGATCGTTCCTTTACTTATATTTCATAAATTGTGATTTAGGGCAAATCATTTTTGGGTCTAATTTCTTGGGTCTTTGTTTTAAGAAATTAATTGTGCAAGAGTTGTTTTTTCCATCATTTTATTGATTTATTAAATAAATTACACAACATTCTTAAAGGTTGATTTTTGCAATGGATACACAACTTCTTTCACAAACAAAGATCTTATCCGATACTTCAAAAATTGAACCTTTTGATGGACATAATTTTCATAGATGGAAACAAAAAGTTCTTGATGTGTTAGATTTTTTGAAATTATCATTTGTTTTAACCGAACTCAGACCCGATAATGACACCGAAAATTATGTTCAAGCTTTAGAAATTGGAATCTTGCCGATAAATTATGGTTGAGTACTATTCGTAATGTTTTGTCTAATAACCTATTTGATGTGTATAGTCACATTGAGAATGCTAAATTTTTATGGGATGAATTGATATCAAAATATGAATTTGAGAATGAAGGTACTAAGAAATTTTTGGCCATTCATTTCCTTCATTACCAAATGGTAGAGGACAAGACCATTACAGCACAAATTTATGAGTTTCAAAATATAATAAATGGGTTGGCCAAAGAGGGTGATGTATTACCTAAGAGATTCAAAACTCAATGCCTTGTCGAAAAATTACCCAAGTCTTGGAGAGAGTATAAACTCAAATTTCGACTAAAGAGAAATGCTATGACATTTCAAGAGACCATTGTCCACATTAAAATTGAGGAGAAAAATAGACTTTTACAAAAGTCTACCCAAGCCAAAGAAATGGTGTCCAAAGCTAATGTGGTAAATGGTGGACCAACTAGAATCCCACAACACCAAAAAAATAGGAAACATGACCAAAAATCTAATTGGAGACCTTACAACCATAATAATAAAAATAAGTCTCACGTATCTAATCCTCAAATTCAAAAGAGAAAAGGTGAATGTTATGTTTGTGGTAAAGTAGGACATTATGCCTCAATGTGTAAATATCGAAAGGGTGATAACAACAACAAGCCTAAATCAAATGCTAATTTGGTGGAACCAATGATGTCATTGTGGCGGTAGTGTGTGAGATAAACTTGGTTACGAGAGCAAAATGTTGGGTAGTAGACTTCGGGGCCACTAGGCACATTTGTGCCAATAGAGATGCATTTGCATCGTATACTAGTGTCAAGGAAGATGTCGAATGTGTATATGTGGGTGATAATAAATCAGTACCGGTTGTGGAAAAAGGGAAAGTACTCTTTAAATTGACTTCAAGCAAAACTCTTTTACTTTCCGATGTCCTACATGTTCCCATGATAAAGCACAAACTTGTGTCGGTTCAATTACTTGGAAAGGCCGGAGTCAAGATCCTCTTTGATGGTAGTATTGTAACTTTGTCTAAAAATGACATCTTTGTTGGTAAAGAGTATCTTGACCAAGGTCTTTATGTGCTTAATGTAAGTAAAATTATTAATGAAAATGTTTCATCTTCTTGTACTTACTTGGTTGACTCTCTTGATGTGTGGCATGGTAGACTTGGACATGTGAACTTTGGATACTTAAAGAAAATGAAAGAAATGGGATTGATTCCTAATGTGTGTGAAACTAATATAGACAAATGTGAAATATGTGCCGAAACTAAGTCTAATAAGAAACCATGTAAATCCATTTCTAGAGAGAGTGAACTTTTACAATTAGTTCATGGTGACTTGGGTGATTTGAAAAATACTATGACAAGAGGCGATAAAAGATTTTATGTGATATTTGTTGATGATCATTCAAGGTTCACCAAATTTTACTTGTTGAGAACTAAAAATGAAACACTTGAGATGTTTATAAAGTACAAGACCGAAGTTGAAAATCAAAGCAATAAAATGATTAAAAAATTAAGAATCGATAGAGGCGATGAATATGAATCTAATCCTTTTAATGCGTATTGTGCACAACATGACATAATTCATGAAGTTACTCCTCCTTACTCTCCCGAATCTAACGGCATCACGGAAAGGAAAATAGAACACCAAAGGAGATGATGAATGCTATGTTAGTTAGTTCGGGACTACCCACCAACATGTGGGGGGAGACTATCCTTTCGGCATGTCACATACAAAATAAAGTACCTCATAAGAAAC
>CAUOFW020006258.1:409354-436516 GCA_963454935.2 Ilex paraguariensis | reverse complement strand
CCCTCTTGCTTGAATCTATTAGAATACACATTCACCATCCGTGCGCTCATTTCTGGGAAAAAAAAAAAGAGCAAATGCATCATTTTTAGTGGTTATTGTATTGCTCAGTACAATGTCATCACTATTTTATGTTTATGTATTGATTCATAATATGCACAACATCAACCATTGGAAAGAACACAAGTTAAAAAATTGACTTCGGAATTAATTGTGACCTTTAATTTTGCTCTTTGATCAATCCATCAGCACATAATAAAAACAATTGCAAATATTAGCATATAAAACCATAATATCATTTTCAATAACCTGCCAAGTTGCTTATCGATATGTTTTCAAGTAGAGCAAAGACAATAGTAAGCAAAACAGGTGTACTGCCGCAGCCACATGACGCATAACCCAAAGACTCAACAACATCCCAACAGGTCAGGACCCTACAAGCAGTAATGGTTGCAATTACATAAATTCTAGCAATAGTTTTCAAAAAATCTTTCCCCTTCCTTAAGTTTCTTGCACTAGCATAAAAACACAATTGGCATTCAGACTTGTATTTAAGGTTAAAAAAAATAGAATGAATTCTGATATAAACAAACTAGCAAATACTACTGAAACTAGTCTAAATTGAATAAGACGACTNATGAATTCTGATATAAACAAACTAGCAAATACTACTGAAACTAGTCTAAATTGAATAGAAGACCNACAATTGGCATTCAGACTTGTATTTAAGGTTAAAAAAAATAGAATGAATTCTGATATAAACAAACTAGCAAATACTACTGAAACTAGTCTAAATTGAATAAGACGACTCCTTGAAAAACTTAGATTGAGAAAAGGAAAAAAAAAATAAGTCGTTAATCATAAGCAGTGAGCATCGGCCAGTGGCATTCTTTAAATTCAGTGTTTCCCGTCTTATTTTTGTATTACTATGCCTATGTTAACAATACATGCTTGACAACACACACACATAAGCAACATTAGAACATATGAACTGCAGCATGATCTGTGCAGATAAAAACCAAAAAGAATTATATGGTCGATAAGATAAGAAAGAGTGCCCGAAAGATTTGAAAATTTATTTTTAACTTCAGAAAGTATGATGGCTACTAAAAATTACTTTAACAAGAGCAGAGATTATCCTAACAATACAGTTTGGCAATCATGATTTAAATATTTAAACAGAAAAATGTATCAGTTATCAATTGACTGGTTGAAATGCCTAATGGTAGGCATAGCATTTCATGGAGGAAAAAAAGGCAACAACCTAGGAGTTCCAATTGCATTGAGTATAGTAATGGTAGAAGGAATGTAAACTGCTCTGCCCATTGCGAAACCTGAACTTCAGGTACCAAGTTACGATGCAGTAAAACACAAAAGTTCTAGGGAAGTTTTGAGGTCCTTGTAACAGGTCAAGAAGCAAGAGCTGCTCTACACTATCTTGTCAAACTAGCTGCAAAATTAAAACAATTTAGAAAAAGACAACTCAACAACCCTAACTATAGGAATTTTGTATCAATAAAGTATTAATACAATGTAACTAGTCTACCTACTGAACAGAGAAGGAAAAGCCTAGTACAGAATTGACAATACAAGTGAACTTTACATGTATAGCGCAATTTAGCAACAACGTCATCATTATCCAACAACAACAATAGCAACATGCTAGTCAAGTGCAACGGAAATATGATACCTTCTTTCATTGATATGATAGAAGCAGCCGAATAAAATAGAAAGCAAGAAATACTAAAGTAGCAGTACAACCAAGCACGTGTTTACCCTCTAATCATGCTCTACTAAGTTTGCCAGCAGATAAGTTTCTTATTGAAGTGTAGTCAGTAGACAATCAACAACATCTCACTTATGAGGTGAGAAATAACTCTGAGAAATTCTATTATTATGTTCATCAAAGCGTTTATCAAATATTAGTATCCAAATGAACTTAGTTAGTAATCCTAAAGATAAAACACTAAAAAAGCTAACAAATGGACATATGCTATCAAATAGCACAGATATTTCTTAACAGGAAGTCTATGGATGTCAAAATATTCTAGAGGCCAATATACACAAGATGGTCATTCGAATGATAGTACACTGAGAGGCAGTGGCATAACAATTATTGGAACAACAGTATAAATAAGGCAGTGGCACAACTGTCATTAGACACTGGTATTAAGGGCAAAAGTAGCAATGGGAATATTGTATCATCAATTCACACCAAACTTGGAACAGGAAAAAAAATTGCGCCAAAGGACATATGAGTTTCACATTTTTGGTCACAAAGATGTTTACAAGACATAATTGCATCACTAGACAAGCTGATGGTACAGAGAGGATAAAATAAGTAAAGACGTATATAAAAGGTGTCATGACTCATGAGACAGCGTGGTAGATATCAATTGTTGTTCTAAAAGGAAAAATATACACCTAAAGATTATTGTCAATTATGATAAAGACAAATATGGGGAAAATGCAACGGTTTACATACATATATATCGTATTATACATGTCTTGGTGTGCATTTTCCACGAAAAAAAACTAGAGGTTGAATTTTATCACTAAATGATGCTGTAACAAGAAAAAGATATATCACTGTCCATGACCTCAACTCATAACGGGGGAGAGACAACCTGCGAAAGTTATGCCCAATCACAAATCTAGAGGTTAAATTTTATCACTAAATGATGCTGTAACAATAAAAGGATACATCACTATTCACAACCTCAACTCATAACGGGGGAGAGACAACCAGCAAAAGTTATGCCCAATCACAAATCGGGTGGACATCAGAGAACACACAAGTTTTATTAGTGCATAACATAAAGAATGAAGCATTTTCATATCAAATTATGGAACACAAATAAAAATGGATGAGAAACAGGTGTGTATGGTAAAGACTCAAATTACTAACCTCAACACAATCAATGAAAGCCATAGCCTACGAGCCATGATTTGTTCAACAGGACCCTTTAGGCTGCATTTCTGGCTCCCCATAATCAAGGTGAGGCCTTAATTTTGCAGCAGGCCCAGAATACCACACTTCAAAAGTAAAAAGTCATGTCTTTGTACCAATTGTCCACAACCACGCATCAACCAGCAAGGACTAGAGAACCCCATTGAAGTGCAACCCAAACTAATGACATCCAAATAAACACACCAGTCTCCATTGCATCAGCATGGAAATTGAACCCCAACACCAGAAGTTGCGAGAAGCTTTCCACGTTTGACTTCAGATCTGAAATAGGATAAAAGCCAAAGATGAATTAGGATTACATTTTTCTAGTCCTAAAGAAAGAAAGAAATAAATGAAAGACAAGATTTTGTTTACCAGATCTGAAACCAGTCGCTTGGGAACAAGTTTCACGAAATGCTGACTTGTCTACTTCCCCCACCTTTTATGAAATGTAACAAACTTTTGTGGCAGATACACAAACCTGGTAAGTAATATCTCATAAAATGAATTGTTTTTGGACTGTGGGTGCTGAAGGGCGACTCCAGACCCCAGAGTTGGAACATCAAGCTTATCCCCCGAACCCATTAGCATAGGCTTAGAATCAAGTCCACCGATGCTCTCATATAAGCTCCTCATGCCAGCAATTTCTCCAGCATGATCACACTTTGCAACATTGTCTATATGGTACTAATCACCTCCAAATTGAATGCCTCGGTCAATTTTAAATTCGCTCCCAACGCTGCAGCTGTTGCTGCCATAACTGCAGGGATATTTGCAGTCTTTGTGCCAGTCCAATAATCATTTGTGCACCTGTACCACTTCGTATCTCGCATGAAAGAGAAACCACACCAGTTGTGGGCTATGCTCTTTGCCAATTATTTGCTTTGGATACATGATTGAAACTATCAGTGCATGAAATGTACAAAAAAAGGGAAAGAGAGATTAACAATTGAATAAGATGGATTAATAAGGTAAAGAAATGTCTAGTAGACCATCAAAAGCAACAAGAGTTATATAGGATAAAACAATAAGGCACATGTAACATCATTTGAGAACTGAAAGGGCTCTCGATGAACAAGATCACCATAATAGATAAACCAAGTAACATAAATATAGGGTGGTCTGAAGACCAAAATGCACCACTGATGATCGTGGTGATGACAAAATGACCTTAATACCCCCACATATAATAGATAAACTGACTGTCTTTGCACTCTCTACATTGCTCTTTGTTGTTTCTCTTCTAAGCCTCTTTATGTCCAATACTTCTCTTTTACACATCTCCTCTCTACAACGAAAAGATTAGCAAACAACTAATATTTGTACAGGAGGAAAGAGAAGACCATATCAATAATTCTTATTATTTCATATACAACTGCGCAAACAACTTACGGCTGGAATGCGGCCGCCGGCCGGAAAGTTTCTGCAACTCAACAAAACCCTCATTTTCTTTCTCATCTAATTCACATCCAAAAGCATTTAAACAAGACCAAATCACTCCAAGCTTTTGTTATGCACAATTCTAGTCGTGCAAGTTTTGTGAGCAAATGTTAGCTTCTTTAACAGTGTTAGGCTTTTCACTTGGGTAAGCAACCAGCAACCATAGGAAGGTTATGTGCATAATTCTAAAACTCGAGGTAACTTATTTTTGAGCAAAATTAGAAGGGGGTAAAAGGTAATTACGACTAAGAGAAAATATGCATATTACTCCTGCAAATTGAAGAACCTCAACCTAATTCAATATCTCACATTCAAATATAAATCAAGTAAATAAGAAGGTGATAAGAAATCCCTCTACCTGTTAACTAAACTAGTTTTTTTGACAACTCAACTAAATTAAACAGAAACTAGTTAATGGCAAATAACATTTAATTTCAATAAGATAGTCAACTCAACTTAGATCTTTAAGAAAAGGCAGGAATAACAGAATTAATTTGTATAATCCAAACTATTTTCTCCAATATTAACCATGCGTTGAATTGTGAAAAACACGCTCTACCGAATTTCAGTTTATTAGCAATTGACCACATAAACATCAAAAAGAATACGTGTAGAGCACATGACCAATCCATAAAAAAAACATGCACTCTCACAAATACATGCCCCAATTCGGAGTCTATATATATGCACATGCTGGCTTTACTTTTTGGTTGTCTTATATGTGTTGCCATTCAACATGTCTATTAACAAAAATATAAAGCTAACCTCATATAGAACTGCACACAGGAGAACAGTCCTTGCTCCATCCGCATCATATTATCTCATAGCTTGTCTTCAAGACACACTAAAACATGGCTCCCTGGTTTCTAACCCAAGTAGCAGCCTGTTCATATTGCAAAAGTGTTACCCAAATGTGCATCATATGCAAAAACATGTACCAAAATGTGTGTCCCCAGATGCAGAAGATAATCCACAGTGAACAAACAATGTACCTGAGCACATGTACTTGACAAAAGGGGTTTGAAGTGAATAAGCATAACACGCAGCAGCTGCCCACGGTGAGTGACTGCAACTTGGGAAATCCCAGCAAGCAAAGAGCTGAAGAGTCTTCATAACTTCTCAATTTTCGCGAGACACGGAATAAAAATGCATCAGCAGCTTCAATAAACAGTGCAAGAGTTCAATGCAACAATCTCTCCGATGACTTACAATCCGGATCAACAGATGCAATACTCTTAAACCTAGCTGCAGCTTGGTAGACCAATATCATTGTATCAATTCTAACTTTCTGTAGCTGCCTCTGTTCTGTCCATTCATGCTTCCTTATCTGCCTACAAAACCAAAAAATTGAACCAGCTCTTCCATTCATTTTTCCCTACAAGAAATAGATTATGTGGCCAATCAACTTGACCCCGACATCTTTTTTAACCCAAAAAAGGCTGCACAGACTCTTCCTCAAAAGAGGCAACCACGCTTAGATTATTGGAATCGTTGGTAATATTATTTTGATTTAGAGTTTTACAAAACATAATTTCTAACATCAAATAAATAAGCAAATAAAAATCAGTTTAGAATAGCCTAAGAAGAGATACGCTCCAATATAACGAGACAATGAACAAGAACAAAGACTATTATCCGGTGAACTTTCAACCAAGATTTCAAACCAATCTAGAATAGATTTCAAGAAAACCCTGAAGTCTCGAGCTATTGATAAACAACTTTATTTGGATGACACATTTCGATATTCTCTTTGCAAAGAGAAAGTGTCGGAAGGTTGGTAGCGCTGGAGCCGCAACGGTGTTTCGCAGATCGCCGGGAGAGGGGAGGGAGAGATAAAGAATAAGATGGAGAGGAGAAAGCAAAGACTGAGAAAGAGGAGGCGTTAATTTGGGGTGTGAAGAGAATAATCACAAAGGAGTGTGGGTATGTGGGACGGCGACAAACGGTGGTATTGGATGGCGTGAGTGGTGAGTTAGTGAAGAATCAGAGGAGAGAGAACCAAGCGAGATGCAATGGCAGACGGATTGGTGGGTGTTCACGGCCGCTGGCTTGGCTGAGCGTTCGTAGGAGAGAGAAGGAGATGGCAAGACACATTAGCAAGATTTGGGGAAAGAAAGGCACCTGACTTTGGAAACATGTCGGGAGTGATAGAGAAAGGCGCGAGATTTGGGGAATAACGGTACGATTTGCCCCGCGCCTCAGCTTTTACTTTTGGAAACTAAAATCAGCGACATAAATTTAAAAATTATTAAATAAATAGTGAGGTCTAATATTTATTAGAATTTACAGAGAAATTAATAATTGAGATTATCAAGTTTATTTTTTAAATTTATTTTTAAAATTTAAGTAACATTGCTCTAATATTATATATTGATCGGTTCAATTATGACTATTTTTGTATTATCTCTTAAACTGTCATATTTTTAAGTTTAAATAATATTATTCTTTTTAAATTATACCTTCAACTATATAAGTAGTTTTACACCGCTCCCATTATTAATGTCAGTTATAAATTTGATGAATATTTTTTTTTATTTTACCCCCTAAATTATACAATTTCTTTAACTTTTTCTAGTCGTGTCTGTAATTGTCATGAAAAAATATAGCATACTTTTGTATTTGAGGCGATCTGAAATAATTTAAATAGTTGATGAATAAATGAGAAAAATTTAATAATTCTAGGAGTAAAGTAAAATAAAATTTATAGTTTAAAATGTCAAAGTATAATTTAGAATTTTAAAATAATCACATAAACTAATTTAAACAACTGACATCGTCAATGAAAATGTTTAAACTACATTGACTATATTTTCTTCTTCCAACTATCGAAATTGTGTTCTCTTTCAAAAAAATCTCTAGACCCAAATCATCATAAATTTAACACCTACAATTTTAAATATGAAGATATTACCAAACCTAGCATAGCTTTCGCCAATCATACTAAAGGCAGAGTACCCAATTATAGTAAGGCATTTTTAAGAGTTAGGTTAGTCAACCTGGCCCGAGATGTGTTCTTGTGGTTCGGCATGCATCTCTTGGTGTAGTAAAAAGCAAGACTTAGTCTTGTTTCTACTACTGAAACGGAGTATAAGACTTCCACTCTTGCTACTCAAGAATACACTTGGCTTCGTCAGCTTGTTGGGGATGTGTTTTCACCTATTCATAAACCTACAAAACGTCTTGGTGACAATCAAAGTGCTATAAAATTGGCTATTAATCTAGTGTATCACGCAAGAACAAAACAAATTGAGATCGAGCATCATTTTATTCGTGAGAAGGTGCTTGACGAAACAATTGAAGTATTGGAGGTGCGGAGTAAGGACAACATTGCAAATATCTTCACAAAGTCTCTCTCCAAGGGACCATTCGAGAATCTTCGTGCTGAGTTTGGACTTATTTTCAAAAGTTCACTTTAAGGAGAGTGTTAAAAATTTTAAGTAAATTTTTGGTAATTATTTATTTAAATATTTTATTTTTGAGGGATGTAGTGAGGATTAATGTATTTAAAAATTTCAATATCTAGAACCTTGTAGAACATATTTGCAGTTAATATCTTTCTTGAGCCTTCTACCAACATTTAGAACCTTCACTTTTCTACCAATGCTCACCACTATAAGTTATAATTCTTAAACTTTCCAAACCTGCACATACCTTGAGTTTCTAGACCCTTCTCTAGTGACCTATAAATAGACCCCCACTAACCTAATTCACTAAGCCAACAAAAACACAAATCACCAACAACAATTACCAACTTATTTTTACTTTCTCTCTTGCAAGTTTTTTTCTCTTTTGTAAGTTGGTAACTTAGATATTTCCATAATAATAAATATTTTTTTCTTCCCTCATTTTTTGGAGCTATATTCTAATTTTTTCGTTTTTCTTCAATTTCGGTTGTGAGTCTTGGGGTAGTGGAAATTTATTTTTCACTATTCTAAGAAAACAATTTCTGAAATTTAAAATTTATCTTTCTTCACAGTGATCTTCATATCACGCAGGAAAGCTTATGAGAAAATTATCCATAGAAAGACAATGAATAAGAACAAAGACTATTACCTGGCGAACTGTAGACCAAGATTTCAAACCAATCTAGAATAGTAGAAACTAGATTATTTGCATCAGAAGGAAAAAATGCAAAAAATTCTGCAAGATAGATTTCAAGAAAACCCTGAAGTCTCGAGCTATTGATGAACAAGTTTAGTTGGAAGACACATAGTTAAACCTTGATGGCATCAGAGGGTTGGTAGCGCTGGAGCTGGCAATGACATTTCTGCGGAGAGGAGACAGAGAGATAAAGAATAAGATGGGGAGGAGAAAGCAAAGGCTGAGAAAGAGGATGCCATAATTTGGGGCGTGAAGAGAATAATCACAAAGGAGTGTGGGTATGTGGGATGGTGACAAACAGTGGTAGTGGATGGTGTGAGTGGTGAGATAGTGAAGAATCAGAGGAGAGAGAACTGAACAAGATGCAATGACAGACGAATTGGTGGGGTTTCACGACGATTTCAGCTGTGCGTTGACTTGGCTGGGCGTTTGTTGCCTTAGGGAGAAAGAAGGAGATGACAAGGCAAAAACAAAGGGATGATAGGAGGGGACGGGGATTAGGGCATGAATGGAGAAGGAAGAGAGCGTTTTCTCGTTAGAGAGAGAGCGAGATGCATGATTAACAAGATTTGGGTAGATTTGAGGAAAGAAAGTCTCCTGACTTTGGAAACATGTTGGGAGGGAGAAAGAAAGGCGCGAGATTTGGCAAATAACGGTACAAATTGCCCCACGGCTTTCATTTTTGGAAACTAAAATCAGCCTCTTAATATGGTAAATTACATGTTGACCTCTTCAATTATGACTATTTTCATATTATTTCTTAAATTGTCATATTTTTTGGTTCAAATAGCATTATTTTTTTTAAATTGTACCTTCAAATATGTGAGTTGTTTACGCTACTCCCATTATTAATGTCCGTTATAAATTTGATGAATATTTATTTTATTTTACATCCTAAATTATATGATTTTTTTAACTTTTTCCAGCATGTCTGTAATTGTCATGAAAAAATATTGCAAACTTTTGTATTTGATGCAATCTAAAATTGTTTAAATAGTTGATGAGTAAATGTAAAAATTTTAATAATTCTGTGAGTAAAGTAAAATTAAATTTATAGTTTAAAATGTCAAAGTATAATTTACAATTTTAAAATAATCACATAAACTAATTTGAACAATTGACATCGTCAGCGAAAATGTTTAAACTACATTGACTATATTTTCTTCTTCCAACTATTGAAAATGTGTTCTCTTTTCAAAAAACACTCTAGACCCAAATCATCATAAATGTAACACCTACAATTTTAAATATGAAGGTATTACCAAACCTAACCTAGCTTTCGTCAATCACACTAAAGCAGAGTACCCAATTATGGTAAGGCCTTCTTAAGAGTTAGGTTAGTCAACCCGGACCGAGATGCATACTTGTGACAAAATCGAGATGTGTTCTTGTGAACCCAGCCCAAGACAAAACCAAGACATGTTCTTAAGAGTTAGGTTAGTCAACCCAACCCAAGACGCGATCTGGTAACAAAACCGAGACGTGTTCTTGTGGTTCGACATGTGTCTTTTGGTGTAGTAAAAAACAAGACTCAGTCTCACTTTCTACTACTGAAACGGAGTATAAGGCTTCCACTCTTGCTACTCAAGAATGCGCTTGGCTTCATTGGCTTGTTGGGATGTGTTTTCACCTATTCATAAACTTACAAAACTTCTTGGTGACAATCAAAGTGTTATAAAATTGGCTACTAATATGGTGTGTCCTGCAAGAACAAAGTATATTGAGGTCGAGCATCATTTTATTTGTGAGAAGGTGCTTGACGAAACAATTGAAGTATCAGAGGTATATGGAGTAAGGACAATATTACAGATATCTTCACAAAGTTTCTGTCCAAAAGACCATTCGAGAATCTTCGTGTACAGTTTGGACTTATTTTCAAAAGTTCACTTTAGGGGGAGCGTTAAAAATTTAAAGTAAATTTTTGGTAATTATCTATTTAAATATATTTTTTTTGAGGGGATGTAATGAGGATTAATGTATTTGAGAATTTCAATATCTAAAATCTTATAGAATATTCTTGCACTTAGTATTCTTCTTGAGTTTTGTAGAACATGCTTGCACTTATTATCCTTCTTGAGCTTTCTTGAATTTCAGTCGTGAGTTTTAGACTAGTGAAAATTTATTTTTCATCATTCAAATAAAGCAATATCTGAAATTTGAAATTTGTCACGCTACTTCAATTAATCTTAAATCAGAGAAGAATCATCGTACGAGTGACCTTTCAACCGTAGCCTGATCTTTTCATCCGTAGCTTGATCTTTGCACGGTGTTCTGTACTACTATTGGATTCAAGGAGTAAGTTTCTTGTACTCGATTGGAAGAAAGAAGAGGCCGCTGGTCGCCGTAGCCGAGAAACAAGAGAGGATCAACTAATTAGAAAAAATGAAAGGGTATGTTTCAGAGAAGGGTACCTGAAAGAGGTGGTGCTTGGGCAGTTGCTGGTTGTTGTTGGCGGTGGCTGGGCAGTGGCGCCAAGAGAGATGAGAGAAGGGATGGCTGCTTGCTGTTGAAGGCGTGACAACTGGGATTGGGTAGTGGTACAGATAGGGAAGAGAGTGAGCAACAAGGAAATTAGAAGAAGAGGGATTGTAGGGTTAGAGAGAGTGAGCGTGAGACGGATGATGTTAGGAAACAATAGGCGAGAGAAAGAAGATTTCAAGGAGATCTTGGAGACTCTAATTGAACGTTAAGGAGGCTCGATTTTGGAAAGACGATAGAGAGAGGGGTTTGGAAACGAAGACACCATGCAACTTTAAGGAACGGTAAATGATAAGTTTTATATGTACCAAAAAAAAAAAAATGATAAGTTTTAGGCGGGAAAAATAATTGAGTTAAATGCAAAAAAATCCTATATAATTAAGGCTATTTGCACGTAATCTCTTGTAGTTTTAATTGTTATACTAAGCCCCCCTTAGTTTAAAAAAAAAGTGTAAAAGTGGATGAACCTTATTAATTTAAATCACGCGCTCAAAAATGCAAGTGAGGATAAAATATGTCAAAATTATAATGTACAATTCTTAAAATACCCTCAAGCCCTTGCCTCCCTAACCCAAATCTCTTTCTCACACACGTAACCTCTACAAACCAAATCCAAACACTTGTAACGTCCCACACCCTCATGGATTCCAACTTCAGGGCCTTTTCCACGGATTTGTCTCCCTAATTCCAAAGGCTTCAAAAAAGACACCAATACCAATGTTATCGAGAAAGTAACATGCAACCAAGTCCAATATTTACCATCTGATAGAGAAGCTGCATTGCAATTCTTCCATAAAACTTCGCAAAAGCCCGAATGTTCCAACTTGAAAATTGGGGGAATTTTAGAGAGAGAACCCAGAAACTCCAATCCACCGCCACCTCAACCTAGAGACTATAATTCATATTTCTTTCTCATCGACTACCTCTCATTAAGCATTTCAAGCTTATTCTTGAGGTGTACGTAAATCGATTGCATATTTGTTGTTCGTTGTGTTTTGGTTAATGGGTATGTGACATTTTGTTAAAAGGACTCATTGTGGTATGTCGATTCAATCAATTTGAGATGATCTGATTCATCTTTTATGTTAGAATTACGTTGTTCATCTTATGTATTTATGTTTTGTCTTGAAGTGATCTGAACCTCTACTTGTCTCTAATTTCAAACCTCCATGTACTTTATTATATAGATATAGGAGTTTTAATATAAGAAAAACTTAAAATTCATGAGTTTTATAGAAAAATAATACTACGAAGACACTATGAATTGAAATATCACTATAGTGTCACACTATTTATCCACTCTATATGAAGGAAACAACCATAATGTTTGAGATGTGTTTTTGTTTTTTTGAAATAAGTCTTTCAATTGACATGCTTGTGGGTATGTGTTGCTTCCTTAAGACATAGATATTTTTGTGTTGGTTTTATTAAGCCGCTCTATAAAGTTATTTTTCTTTTTGAACAATTTGACATTCATAAAATCAAATGCACATTGTGGTGTCACTTTCTGTACGAAAGGAACAACCATAGTATTTGAGATGTGAATTTTTTTTCTTTCACTTTTAAGTCACACTATCTATCCATTATATATGACGTCATTTTTATAGTCACATTTTCAACGAATATTTTGTTGACATACTTTATTTTCATAGAGTGTTGTTTTACTTATCCTTTGTTATCATAGATGTTCTTTATTTTGGCATGTGAACTTATAATATGATAAGAACTATTTGTTGACACACTTTGGAGTCACACATCCTATATATTGAGTTAATATTATTTTATGTTGTTTTCATAGAGTGCTGTGTTTTGCTTGCGTAACATTTTGTTATCACATTTTTAACTTATTTTGTCATTCTATGAAGAAACTCATGTACAAGTGTATATTTAGGCTTTAATTTTTTTCCCTTGTGCATGGGTGGACATCATTTTATGAAACTAACACGAAAACAATATGCGGAAGAAGAAGAAAGCATAATGTTTTCGTTCAAACAATAGCCATTATTGCTCTGATAAAAAAAAATAGCCATTATTGCAATGTTCATTGTTAAAATACGAAAACTAAGGGGAAAAAAACACATAAACATAAAAAATGTAAAAATTAATAAACAATTATTTGAATAAAAAAGGTAAACAAAAAACGTGATCAATCAAACAATCAGTTGAAAGCAAAAAACATAATGAAAACATAATTTTAAACCTGATAATGTCTAACGTTGTAGAAGAAGAATGACAACCCTTTTAATGTTAATTGGTTCGAAGAGAAGAAACAAAAATCGACTAGAGAACAAGAAGAACGTTAATGACTGATGATTGGAGAAGAAGAAAGAAGATACGTTTGATGACAAAGATGCTGAGAATACAATTCAAAATTCAAAATGGATTATAATATAAAGAAGAAATGTTAGATGTCAAATATTATGAGAACACAATTCATTAATTAAATTAAGAAATATTTAATATAATAAAAACAAAGTAACAAAAAAACTATCAAATCTAATATGCATGATTTAAGGGAAGGGTAAATATGTCAATTTTTTGAAAGAGTAAAAATATGTATTTAGACACAATAAAATTAGAAAAATGAGGATTAAATAACTTCACATTAAGAACTATATACTTAAAAGATAATAAATTTAATTTAGCGTGCTCTTTCACAATTCCCCTTCGTATATATAGTGGGAATGCTCCATACATCCGTTAAGCCCATCAAATCTGGCCCGCACTAATTACTCAAGCTTGGGTGGGATTAGGGATGTCAATGGACCAAAGCAGGAGCGGGGGTATAGTCTTCATCCCCGTACCCGCTTAAAAAATCTTCGACCATCCCCAATCCACCCCCACTAACGGGTATAATTTTGATCCCTATCCTCGTCCGCGAATAAATTTATAATTCCCATCTCCGTCCCCCCTTCCCTCGTACCCGCCCAAGCCCAAGCCCAAGATCAAGTTCAAGTCAATTCATGGACTGATAGTGGAACCACAAACCAGATAACTCTGGACTGATATAAAGCCCATTATCCAATTCATTCACATTGTAATACCAGGATATTGTACAAAGCCTTTTAAAAGAAAAATTTTAGTCGCCAAAGTCTAAAACATTTCTCTATCCAAAAAATTAGAAAAAATAAAGTAATTCAGATACCCAAATGCTCTGTTTGCTTGCAAGAATTAGCCAAAGTAATATATTGACATTCAAGTTTTTCACAATTTAAGACCTACAAACCCCAAAAATCACCCTCCATCTTTCAAAAAAAAAGAAATTTTTTATATTAATAATCAACCTTCGATTCTTTTCCTAATTTAAACATACCCACAAGTCAAAACAATCACAACACAAAAGAAATGCAGCAATCAACAGAGGGCATCTAAAACTTCAACAATAAAAGTTACAAGAACTTCAGAAGATCAATACACAACCACATGAAGTACCGAAAAAAATCAAGAAAAATCTTGAAAATGGGTCATGTCATACTGATTTGATGATGTGAAATTACAAAGCAAATCTATGGAAGAAACACGTTGATCGTACGATGCTTATAAGAAGACTGAAACATGAAAAATTTTAAAGTGATTCAAATACATGTTCACAGGACAGAGATAAAAAGAGGATAAGAAGGGTTTGAAGTTTAAATTTAAACCTAGAAAGAGCAACAAAAAAAAAAAAATCAAATCTTAGCGGGGGAGTACCTTAGAATCCACAAAAAATGAAAAAAAAAATCGATCGATCGAAACAGCAAGAACTTCCTTGTGAGTTGTGGCTTCGAAGATGAGACAACGAAAATCTTTGAGATCGATCGACTGAGAGAAGCAGAGAAAAGGAGGGGAGACGACGCTGCTGATAGAGAAAGAAAAGTTAGAGGCCTTATAGGGTTTAACGAGTATATGTATGTATATATATATTTAATGGGTATACGGGGACGGGGCGGGGCGGGGGTAACGGTAGGTCCATCCCCGCCTTCATTCTCGCACGGGTTTATACGGGTATCCCCGTATACGTCCACCGTCCAATACGTATAGTTCATCCTTGGTCCAAACGGGACAGGTTTGGACGAATACCCATTTTTTTCCGATCCACTATCATCCCTAGGTGGGATTGAGCATGTATAGGTTTGAATTACGATTTTGTCCCCTTCAATTCAATGATCTAGTCTAGTGCCTCAATTGATCAGTTCGGTGAATGGCAGTGCACGTAAATAACATGGAAAAAAGGGTTAAAATATTGTTTAGCATTAATTTGCCAAATTATTCACCCAAAACACACCACTATTTTTGCACCCAAAAAAATGCACAACTTTTGTGATGGGACATTTCTAGAAGGGTGTTGGAGTAATGACGCGTGTCCTTGGTTTCGAGAGCCTCCCTTTACCTCCGGCGAGGCCACGTGTCCCTGAGCTCAACGTCCCCTCTGCTCCGACAGATTGGTCCCCCAAGCTTCAATGAATGCTCCATCGGCCCCGAGGAGTTCCCTCAGCTCCAAGGAACCATATCATCAATCCCTAAGTTATTGGTTTCTTAGGAAGCTAGTAACTGACAACTGAATCAAAGCTGAGCAGGCAATTTATGATGACACTCTGCACGATGAAGTCAGTATGATTGGATGAACTAGACCTTCAACTAAAGAGTGTCAGACGCGTGATATAAAGCGTAGGATGAATGGTAAAGAGACAAGATTACCCCTGCTGATGTGCGGCTAGTAGAGACAGGCATTTAATGCGTCATTAATTGATAAGACATATGACATGGCTTGATAAGTCAAGAAGTAAAAACATTAAATGCTCTAAGATCCAAGCATTCAATGCCTCAACATTGGAGAAAGAACATTGAATGCTCAAACAGTTCGAGCAATTAAGATGAAGACATTCCCCATGAAAAGTATGGGATACACCGACCCATCTCTGAAGACTACATACTGTCTAGGCTACCGACAATGATGAGTCCTGGAAGGTATAAATAGTCTTTTAGTACACATTGCAAAAGTACAAAAAATGACTTGTCAAGAGTCTCAAATAGTATTTTCTTCTTCCCCTCTCTCAAAGAACTGACTTGACCGTCCGAGGAAATACGCCAAAAAACACTCTGACACCCTTTTAACCCTTCTTTGTGTTCCAGGAGTTTCTCGCGAATCACCAGGATCGGTTCGACAGCATCAAGAGCAATTCATTACTAGTCCTTAGGCCTCCTTTGGCTCCCTCAACCTATTCCTTGTTGTCGGACCCACCATTCCACCGGGTTGAATCTCACCGTGGGAGAGACCTGTCCTCATTTCCACTATTTTGCAGAAATTCTCCCGCACATTTTGTATACAAATTACAAACCTTTAATATAAGACTAATGCTATTTGCACTAAATAATTTACTGATCTAATGATGTGGTTTCATTAAAACTATTAAATTAGCACAAAGTTTCAATATTTGATAGACCCCACAGTTAATCAAAAAGTCATAATGNGTAGTGGTAGATGCGTTAAGTCGTAAATCTTTGGGGTTATTAGCTTGTGTACAATGTGCTAGAGTTGATACTTTTGCTGATATGAGATCTTTAGAAGTGGAATTAGCTTTAATTGAAGTTGATACATTGATAGCTCAATTTAGGGTAAGGCCAATGTTGGTTGATCGTATTTGAGAAACACAAACTCAAGATTCCCAATTGACAAAAATTATAAAAGAAGTTAGGGAAGATCTTCGAACTAATTTCATAGTACGAGAGGATGATATGCTTTTATTTGGTACTCGAATGTGTGTACTGAATGATTCGATGGTGAAATAGGAAACTTTAGAGGAAGCACATAGTTCAGCTTATGCTATGCGTCCTGGCAGCACCAAGCTAAATCGAGACTTATGAGAATATTATTGGTGGATAGGAATGAAACAGGAGATCGCAGAGTTTGAAGCGAGATGTTTGGTGTGTCAACAAGTAAAGTTTGAGCATCAACAGCTTGCGGGTTTACTAAAGCCACTCCTTATTTCAGAATGGAAATGGGAGCACATTACAATAGGTTTTGTGGTAGGTCTTCCTTGTACTTTGAAAGATCATGACTCTATTTTAGTGGTGGTTGATCGTTTGACAAAGTTTGCAAATTTTCGTGTTGTGAAAACTAATTTTTCATTGGATTATGCAAAATTGTATGTGGATGAGGTTATTAGATTGCATAGTGCACCAATATCTATTGTTGCTGCTATGGATCCAAAATTCAACTCTTGATTTTGGCCAAGCTTACAACAAGATTTGGATACTACCTTGAAGTTTAGTACGGCCTTTCATCCGCAAACAGATGGTAAATATGAACATGTTATTTAGATTTTGGAGATATGTTGAGGTCTTATGCAATGGAATTCTAGGGTAGTTGAGATGAACACTTTTCATTGATAGAATTTGCTTATAACAATAGTTATCAAGCAAGTGTTGGCATGGCACCGTATAAAGCTCTCTATGGAAGGCAATATAGGACACCTGTATGTTGGACTAATATGCGAGAAAGGAAGATATTAGGTTTTGAGTTGGTGCAAGTAACTATAGATAAGGTAAAAGAAATTCAGGATAGATTGAAGATTGCTCAGAGTCTATAGAAAAAGCTATGCAGATAATTGAAGAAGAGCTTTGGAGTTTACTATTGGTGATTGGGTATTTTTACAGGTATCGCCGTGGAAAGGGGTTATAAGATTTAGTAAGAAAGGCATACTGAGTTTGAGGTATATCAGACAGTTTGAAATTATTGAACGAATTGGAGAAGTGGCTTATCGTTTAGTGTTACCATCAAATCTTTCTCAAATACATGATGTATTTCATGTGTCAATGCTACAAAAGTGTATACCTGATCCATCACACTTGCAAACAGAGGAACCTATACTGAGCTTAAAGAAGATCTGACATATGTAGAGAAACCTGTTGAGATTCTAAATCGAAAGGAATAAGTCTTATGTACAAAGACTATATCAATGGTTANCCTAAAAAATTAAATACAATCAAAATTTTTATTGTAATAATTTGGGTTTATAATCCAATTCATAACATTATAAACCTAAAAATCATAAGTTAAAAAAATAAAAAGTATTTAAAAGTTAAGTCATATTTATTCCTGTCCACTTTCTCTCGGTATAAAAATAAGTAAAAAATATATAAAAAAAAAAGTTGAAATTAAACTCTCTCTGATAAAAAACAAAAATAAAAGTTAAAATATTTTCTCAGTAACATTAGCACGTTCTTTTTCTGTCTNAGCCTATCTATAATGAGTAAATAGCAAAGAATGATTTAAGTGGTTTAAATTAAATCACTTTGGAGGGATTTGGAGATATATTTATACAAGCATGTTCAAGCACTCATCTATACATATTTATGATGGGGTGCTATATTTTGTGATAATGTGTGGTAGGAACGAAGACGTCAACACTTATGTAAAGTATGCCTAAAGTCTCATCTAAAGACTAAGTGGTACTATCGTTAGACCTGATGTGAGTGAGTTTTTCATGCAATAGATAATAGCAAGAATATGCTATTGTGATTTATATATAAAAAAAATTTTGACTATGGATGTATAGATGGCAACATAAAGATGTGGTATTTGCTAGATGGTCTAAATGGTGAGTGATTAGCTTATTAGCTAGTATGACCCTAATGGGTGATTGTTTGGTCTTAGTAGCGATTGATGCCTTAGAGGCAAATTATAACTTTAATGGCTAATCTATGGCCTTAGTGATGAAGATACCAGTGTGTATTTATGTATGATGTGTTACGAGTGATTGTTCATTTTATACTATTATAAAGGGTGCATGAGTTGGAATGTATATTGGATATGGATCCTATGGTTGTATTTATATTGTTATGTGTGATATGGCTACAACATGTGGAGTATGTTCTCGTTAATATCTGTTTAATGAAGATATATATTCACTAAGCATGTTGTGCTCACCCCAACAGTTTTTCTTCTTTCAGGTAACGAGGCATAATGGAAAGTCCACTACTAAGTTTAGACGAACGGGGAAAAATGGATGAAGTAGGAGTCTTGTTGTGTCCTTTTGCAAACGTTAAATTCATGTATATATGTAAGGTTGTTATGAATCAAAGTTGTATACTTGAGTATGTGATGTGAGTTAAGTTTATGGATTATGTATATGGTTTATATCAATATAAAGATGAACCAGGTCGATGATTGTAATCTATTCTATTAGATATTTTGCACAGGTTAACATGTTTATAATTAATGAATAGGGTCCACTCTCCTGAAATAGATAATATGTGCAATTATCAGGAGGTAAGGTGTGACATTTTCCCTTTCTCTACATTTGGTGAAGAGGGGTACTTCTATTCCCCCAAGGTATTCACTAGTAGCTTTTCTTGCAAGCTCTCTGAAAGACTTTTGTTTGGGCTGCTTCAGTCTACTGTCGAGCTCTTCTACTGTAAAATGCCTCCAAGCATCTTCTTCTTCTAGCCAAGAAGATTTCCACCTTTCGTTCCTTTCTCAACTATCTACTATGAAACCCGGGAAAATTTGAACTTTTTCCAAAAAATGGCAAAATAGTAATTTGTCACTATTATGCGGGATTAAAATGCATATTTCTATAGAGCTCGGATGAAACAACAGATTTCACCATTAGATTCGTATCGCGAAATTGAGTTACCACGTCAAATTTCATCAAATTCCAAGATAGTCGAATTTTATACATTTTTTGAGACAATTGGGTGACGAATGAACTTTTATATGTTCCCAAAAATAGAAATTATAAAATTTTCTTATAGTTGAATACAAGTTCAAATAAAATTTATTTGAACTGAAACCGGGATTTAATTAAGTCGTTTCAAGTTAAAAATAGACCCAGAAGTGATAAACGAGTGGGACAATGTGGACCGCGCAATTAAAAGTATAAATAAGGGTAAATATCTGAAAAATCAGATATTTTTCACACCCATTTGGCCGGCTGCTTCAAGCGTTAAAGAGAGAAAAGAGAGAGAAGAGAGAAAAATTCATTTTTCTACCTTTCTTCTACGATCCATGGTGTTCCGTCGGTCAGAATCACTTGGACCAAGAACTAAACTTCATCTACGTGGTGAGGGCTACGCTTACATACCAAGAATGAAGAATTTCATCTAAGATCCAAAGGGAAGATTTTGAGAAAATCAAGATTTCAGACTTTGGAGGTGTTCTTGAGGTTCTCCACACTCCTATCACGCTCCAAGAGGTAGGATTCCCTCTTACTCCGATTCACTTCTACCCTAGAATGTTCTTATGGAATGGTTATATGTGTGGAATGAAGTATGACTTACCTATATTCATGGAAACAAGGGGATAGGTCTAATNCTCAGTATAAAAATAAGTAAAAAATATATAAAAAAAAGTTGAAATTAAACTCTCTCTGGTAAAAAACAAAAATAAAAGTTAAAACATTTTTTCAGTAACATTAGCACGTTCTTTTTCTGTCACTCTCTCACATAATAAATTAAAACTAAAAAAATTTAATATTTAAAATAAAAAAAAACCTCATTTTAAAAGAAATAGATTGTTTTAGAATTACTATAAGTTATACTGTTTAATTTCTGAAAATCTTTTATGAGATACTAAGTTGGAGTTCGGATTTCGCCAACTACAACCGTCCTAAGGGATCCACCACCCTTTCCTAACGGATTTGGCCAAATCTGTTTGTTTAATATAGTAAAATATGATTTATAATGCTATTCATGTCTAAGTTAGAATATTGCTTTTAGTTATGTTTTGTTTTCATAGAATATATACTGACTTATGCTGACCCTAGTCGGCTTTTGAGTTTTATATATTAGAGGATAAAATAAAATTTGTAGTTAAAGTGTGTTTAATCTAGATCATATTCTTGTATGTAAGAGGCCTTAGGCCACTCCAAAACAAAAAGTGTTTGGCTGATCTCTTGTGATCATGATATGGACTAATGTTAGTTATGTCTTGCATCTCGACAAAAAAAGTATTTAATTGAAAAATCACTAACCTAATAATTCATATACTGAACAATTTGATGTTTCTTTTCTTCAATCCATTCAAGGATTACTACTATATGGTAATACACTTTTGTGTGGTCTATGGGGTACTCGCTAAGAAAGGGTTAAACATGAAGACACGTCTTGGCGCAATAGTATGATTACACTTTTGTGATATATATGTTTTAAATCTAAGTTACATTTTAGTATGGGATAAAATTATATATATCTAACTTTCTGCCATCTACCAGCAACAAGTAATGGACTGACCTTTAACAGAAACATAACTTCTTGTCTGCGTTATAAACATCATTAACAAGCATCTATCCTCATGCAAACGAAGAAGGTTCGGAGAAGTTTCCTGTACCAAAATCTGGCCCCACAATTCTTCGTCCAGATGCAAAATATGATCTTCCTTCATCATCTATGTCTTTGATTGATAGGCCAATATTCCATTTTCATCTAGACATTTCAACCTCAACCAACCAAAGGATTGTAGATTGCAATACTATAGGATATTGTTTATAGCTACTATATTCACTACAAGAAATTGGTCTTTTAGTTGCAAAAATTATTGCGGCTAAATGTNTAATGGAACTTAAATGAGATATATTGGGGTACCTTGAACCTCGATAGCATTAAATGACTAATGGAACACGGGTATTACGTGTGATGTAAAATCCCGGTAATGGGATAATATTGCATGACGTCGGATCAAGCGGCACTCATAGGCATTTTCGCGGGTTGACAGTTTGTCAACAGGACCCCCGATTTTAGCAGCGTCACATCTACTCTCTGTCTCCCATTGTATCTTGATTAATTGAGATTATATTATGATTAATGTTTAAATTATGTATTTTATAGGGTTTCATATGTAATTAAGAAAACTTGGAGGGTTAAAAGAGTGAAAGAAGAACAAATGAGGGAGACTAAAGGAAATTTAACAAGAAGACCACCATCCAGATGGTGAAAGTACCATCCAAAAGGAGCAAATACATTGGAAATCAGCAAAGAAAGCCAGAGTAGAAAAAACCAAAGAAATAGCACTGTCCGGATGGTGATGGTGGCATCCAGACGGTGGCCTTAACCGCCTCACCTTCTCCTTTTCTCCCATTGATCCATTGATGCAACACTCTTCTGCTATTGATCCTTGTGAGTATTTGTTGCCTTGACCCTTTATTAGAGCCTATAAGTAGGCATGTTCGGGGTCATTTTCAAGGGGATCTTCCAGCCTTTGGAGAGCAAAAGTCCTAGAGAAAAATACCCTACCCTAAACACTCTAGCCAAAAATTCCCTTCTTCTACATTTCTTTGTATTCATTTGTACTTGGAAGGTTGAACCTCTCTCACTTTTTCGCCCTAGTTGATAATAAGAGTGAGGGTGTTTCAACTATTCCTCGGATAATGATTCTTTGTGTTTTATTTTGTATTTACGTTGCATTGCAATGGGATGCACTTACCCTTCTTGCTTGTCTATGGCAATGGAGAGGGAGTAGTCCTTTTATACTCTTTAGTAAAAGGTGAAGACATGTGTAATATTATTTGAGTAATGAAAATGCCGATGTTATGTCTATATCTTAATGTTTATACCTCCCTTAAGTGATGGATGGTTTTCATTTTTGTTTGGTATCTGACTTGATCTGAAATTTGTACACCCAAGTGCAGGCGGTCAAGTTGTAATAATAATCCGGTTAAGTCCGGAGTCGAATCCACACAGAACNGATTAAAACCTGACTTTTAGTGACAACAATTAATTGCGGCTAAAAGTATACATTTTATCCACAATTGAAATCACCACCAAAATTTAAAACATGATTTTTTTGACAACTTATTATCGTTACTAATTAATACATTAAAATGAACAAAGAAACCTATCGCATAATTTTATTTTTTTAAAAAAACAGAAGAAATTTATTGAATAAATCTGAAAATTTAAAAGAATCAAAAAATAGTAACTGTTTTAACAGGAAAAATAGAAAAACTTTACAGAATTCTGTTACAAGAAAAGCAGCTAAAAAATTCCCTGCACAGCTGCTGCATTTGCTGGCCCTCAAGCTCAGTCTCTGGCCCTTAACCAAAACTCACCATCTTCCTCATCGTTTGTAATACATAGAAGCAACTGCAATACTTCCAAGATAACAGTACACCTGAACAGAAAAGGAGGCAGACCCCTCTCTGTCCAACTGTTGAACCTGCAAATCCTGCCTACTGATCCTGCTGTAAGAGCAGTCTTCCTCCATTTTCAACTTCCATCCTTCACAACAGCATAGTTTCAACACAGCAACATAGAGTGCAGCAAATCACAGAGATGCAGCACCAGCACATCTGTTTTACCAAAACACCTCAGCAACTGCTAACTAGCATAGCAGAAAACAGTTCAATACGTGAAAATAATAAATTCAAATAAACTCTTACTTTCAAAGATATATTTCTTAAACCAAATCNAGAATTAAGAGCATGATTCTGATATCTTTGTAGAGGTTTACAAGAATTGTCTGTGCCGAGACTCAACCCGTTTACAAACAAACAAGTGTCTCTACAAAGCATCCAACCATTGCGTTAATATTCCATTCTTTTAAATGAAGCACAATAATAGTGAAGATTGAAATGTAGTCATGAAGATCTAACCTAGATACTTGCCTAGAACCAATGANCGTTAAATTGTACGTGTACAACGCGTAATCATCAAAGAATAAGAATGAACAAAAAAAGTTATTGCATAACAATTAAGTCTCAAGTCTCAACTGCATATTCTTTTTTTGACAAGTTATTAGATTTGTAGTCTTGAAACAATAAAAACAAAAAGCGACAAAGAAACAATAATTAAGAAGCTTCAAAACAGGGGCACAACCCATCAACATATGGGCCATAAAAACAAAAGGAGCTAACAAAATATACCTAAACACTCCATCTCAAAGATCAACAAAATAACTTCTAGACATNGTGATGCTCATCCCTCCAAGTAGAGGAGTTACAAAATAAAATACAATAAACAAGGAGTCAATCTTCGACGAAAAATGAGTGAATCACATTCCACCCTTCACGGTTTTGATAAAGCTCTAGAAAAGTGGAAGAGTTTCACTCCTTTAAANAGAAGCTTCAAAACAGGGGCACAACCCATCAACATATGGGCCATAAAAACAAAAGGACCTAACAAAATATACCTAAACACTCCATCTCAAAGATCAACAAAATAACTTCTAGACACAGAGAACAACTCTTTGATCAAAAAGAAAGAAGACTCCACTACAGAAATCTGTAGAGCATATTTCAGGGAAGCTGCTCTACTTGCTCAAAGGACCAGTGACAAAAAATATGAACTAACACAGGATAAATATCGAGCAACTAGATGAAGAAGGATTCTGCATCAAAACAATGAAAAGCCTAAAATTCAAGGCTTTAATCACTCCAAAAAAAATCAACCAATCTGTACAGTTTTCAATCCCTCTGTCCAGAGACATGAAGAGGCAGTATAACAGTCTTCTTCCTTAAAACTTTGGTACCCTGCTGATCATGCTGCTGCAACTTCCTGGCCTGATCAGGAATGTTTAACAGACAGAAAAAATCAGTAGGATGAAGGAATGAAACCCATCACTCGTTAGAAAAGGAAGCCCTATCAATTACATATTAAAATCGCATGAATGCATATTGATCATAAACCGAAAACACTTATCTTTAATCACTTATAGTGCTTACATCAACTACACGGTGTAGGAATAAAAGAAGGCTAGCGGCATTGTAGTTCTGCCTCGATGCGGTCATTGGAAATAAATTGTTGTGCTGTATAAACATATATCATATGTGACGCCATTATCGTACACAACTGGATATTGAGACTCAGGATCACCCTAAAATAGATCAAAACACCACAAGAATCATAAGTAGTTCCGCTTCAGCTGACTTTACTCCTCAAAACTAAACAGTTACAATTGAAACAGAACAAATGAGTAGATTCAAATAGATTTCACAAAGAAACCTCGTATGAGAATTGCAATTTATACAAATCATCAGCAAACATAAGCTATCTCTAGCTTAATTCAATGTTACAAATCTAAAATCAATTTGAAATCTAAGTAAATGAAAACTCCAATTTAGCTTCATTGAATCACTAATCTTATTAATTCAACAGTTTTCTATTTGAACATGAAAGTGTTCTAAATCCACGTCAATAAAATACAGAAACTACACATAAGGTTAAACAAAAACATAAATTTGTCATAAATTAGAGATCTTAGTTTTTTTAAAAAAAAAAATCAAATTCACTTCAATAGAACACCTGGTGTTCACGTCAGACCAAAACGCGGCCCTTGATGTCGAGAAGAAAAAGTGCAGACGCAGCCCCAGCTATCAAACTTAGGGTTTCAGATTCCGAGATCGGAGATCAGATCGGCANCTGGTGTTCACGTCAGACCAAAACGCGGCCCTTGATGTCGAGAAGAAAAAGTGCAGATGTAGCCCCAGCTATCAAACTTAGGGTTTCAGATTCCGAGATCGGAGATCAGATCGGCATCGTCAGAGGTTGATGAGATCTGAAAGTATTTCTGTAATTAGATGAAATTGAGGGTTTTGAATAAGGAGATTAACAGTGCGGTGGTGGCGATGGAGGTGTCTTTGAGGGAGTCTTCAAACTAGTTGGAATTGTGACGGAGAAGGAATTGAGAGATCGATGATTGGGAGAGAGAGAGAGAGACGGTGAGAGAGATCGACAATGTGGTGGAGGTGAATGTACTATTAAACGCCCAAATTTTTTATAGTGTACTAAAATTGACATTCAGTGGCAAAAAAAATAAATGACAGCTAAAAATAAGGCATAGTTGCTGCAACTGAAAAATGTTATCAATAAAATTTTATATTATTAGTAGCTAAATTTAAATTGTTGTCACTAAATATTTGGAATTAGTGATGAATTAATAATGTATTTTTGTTGCAACNATGGAAGTAAAAGAAACTAATAATGAAGTACAAGAAAGCAATAATAAAGTAAAAGATAGCTAGTTACTTTTTGAGGATTTTCCACTTCCAAAAGATGATTTTTTACAAGTCCTAAAGGGTGGTATTTATAGACAACAAGGAAGGGTAAAAAGTCTTGATTGGAGGCTTTGAATTACACTTTGATCCCCCTTTATTTTGAGTTTTGATAGTTGACTCCTCTTTAGTTTGTAACTTTGACAATTGGCACCCCTTTAGTTTGTAGCTTTGATAGTTGGCTCTCCTGTAGTGTGTAGTTTTGACGCAGTTGGCTCCCTTTTAGTTTTGTAGCTTTGACGCAGAAAACCCTGAAAAGAACAACAATTAATGCAGTATCCCTAATTCACACACTAATTGTAATTTAACTTACTTTGACTTTTTTAACTTTGTTTAACTAACACAATTAACTTATTAACTTGATTAAATTATGCATTAATTAGGGTTAATCACATTCTCTAACCTAAACATTACTAGTCCCTAGTAATAAATAACAATATAACAAAATATAATCACTTTCGTAGATAACACGATTGCATTTAGCATATGCAACTAGTCGTTAAACCCCCAGGTGACCCCTAGTGGACTAGTTTTGTCTCGTGAAGGTTTTAAGTGAAACTACCTACAAACACCAGTTTAACAGATGTGTATATGTAAGATTTCTTGTCATAATGAGTTAGCAACATGATCATTGAGACACGCATCCCTTAATTTTGAATTGTTTCTCAAACACTTCTCTGTCATTGATACGTACTTTATGCAAAAATAAACACTTGTTACATTGGTATTTGAAATTCCCTATGTAGTAAGAATAATCATTCTAGCGACAAGAATTATTATATAACAAAAACTATTCTTTACAACCTTCCATTGATAGCTTTGATTTCACAATCCTCTCTTAGAAATCTCTCAGCAAAAGTTCTCTCCGATTATAGTGACTTTTCTCTCAAAAGCATGTGACCAGAAGAAGGTTAATTGTAAATTCACCTGCTCAACAATTACGGGAGTGAAATCCAAGGAAACAGACTAATCAGGTTTGGCATAATCTCATGGAAGGATATTGATACAAATATAGTAATATTATTTAGCATACCCACACTTTTGATTGACAACCTACACATGCTTCAGACTTGAGATCAATTAGGGCTTTTTATAGGTTATAATGTGGCCAGGGGTCAGTGGCTAACGAAATGACGTCAATGGTATTCAAAAGCTATCATTTCTTTATGTAATGTAGCACACCTCTTTCTAGCTTTTTGAAACTTCACCTACATGGTATTTCTTTCTTTC
>CAUOFW020006258.1:265180-408526 GCA_963454935.2 Ilex paraguariensis | reverse complement strand
TTTTTAGTTGTTTCCACATACTTTTCTTTCTTTGAACATTAGTCACCATCTTTTTTTCTTTTTCTCTTACTTTTCTGTATTATCATAATGAATTATAAGACGGTGCAAGAAATTAGATAGCAAATNTTTTCTTTCTTTGAACATTAGTCACCATCTTTTTTTCTTTTTCTCTTACTTTTCTGTATTATCATACTGAATTATAAGACGGTGCAAGAAATTAGATAGCAAAGGTATGTCAAATATATTTTCCTGTGGCTCGGTTATCATATGGGTTACATGAAAAAGAAATCACACATTAAAGGCTCAATCACGGCTAACTAGGGATATAATGTTGTAAAAGAAATGGCAAAGGCTAAAAAAAAGTCAATCAAAGATGGCCTAAGATCATTTCTTAAGCATGTGCACATGTATGTGTCGTATGAACAGATTCTTTGTGGGATACGCCAATAGATTGTTTTAGGTGCATCAATCAATAACAATTTTAATGAGACTATTCAAGGATAGAAAGTAAAAAACCTTACTTGAGTAAATGTTGATTTTCTCTCAAAAACATCGCAAGGCTCGAAAACTTACTATGGTATTCTTCGTTATCTTCATTGGTTATGTCAGGTTTTCAAAGAATGTTAGTTATATATCAATTCTATTTTCGAGTCTGGTCATTCTATACGTTAAGCATAACAAATACCCATGTACATTTGACATTTAAGCATAGAGGAAATACCATTTTTCGAGGAAAGAAGGTTTTTTTTTAAAGCACAAATTGAACTTGAAAAACTATGGCGTCTCAGGATAAGTCCCTACCCATACTACAACTTCGTTGGTATTTTAGGACATTCCTTACTTTGCCCACATCTTTATTTCACCAAAAAGACTATGTACAAAAAATACATATATATATTTACAATTTTTACAAAAAAGTTCGAACCATTAACCTTCATCCCAAAAAAAAAAAAATGGTTTGTTATGAGCACTCTAATCCGATTCTTGCCCTGACTCGATGTCAGTCGAACCACCAGTGACTCTCCCAATTTCTTGTCTCACAAAACGGTTAAGCAAAGTACCAGAATAGCATGGCGTCTCAGGGTAATCCTTACTCAGCGCATTCACTATCCAATCAAATCAATCGAGTGCGTGATCGAAAATTGGTTCAGAACACTAATTATATTCTTTTATGTGAAAGACCCTGTCACACTGTTTACAGGCACCAAGTCTTTTAGCACGACGAAGTTTAGTAAAAGTGCTTCTGCCACACAATGGTTTCACTTGCTCTTCTCGCATTTCAGTTTTTTTTACCAATTTTGCTTTTCTCATGATAACAACATACACATCAGATGAAAAAGTGTGTAAAACTCCCAAACTAAACCAAAGAAGTTTAACATACATACTTGCTAGGCTTTAGGACTCACTATCTGGTTCTTTAATGTCTTTCAGTTACAAAGACGATTGAAGCTGACTTAAAGACATGATCATCAATTTATACAAAATACAAGACAAGGTACACAATATGATCAATAACAGCAAAAACAACAACAATTTTTTTTTTACGGGCACAAAATATGAACTGTTGTTCTCACCCCCAACCTAAACTGAACATTGTCCCCAATGTTTAGAATTTACTAGTGTATGGAGATTGAAGATGAGATTGAAAGGTAGAGATCTGTTCATTTGCCGAAACCTATAAACAAAATACCCAAATTAATCATCTTTACGCAGATCTCGGTTTCGGCTAGGCTGGAAACCCTTGTCCATGAGCTCAAAGAGAAGCAAAACACCTAGAAACAAATACAAAATCAAAATACAAAGCATGAAACAGAGGATTGTGTCTATAGAGTGTGTGGTTATGGGGCTGTCAGGGCTGGTTCGTGTTGCAGAAAGCAGAGAAGAATGAAGAAGCAGAAGAAGAAAAAGAAAAAGAAAAGAAAAAGGGGATAAGGACAGCGGCAGATGGGAAAAAGAGGAAAAGGGGTGGAGGCCTTATAAAGGCGTCCCAACGGGTTGGGTTGGGGTGGATATTTCCTAACCTGGCCCTTTTTTCTGTCGACAGACACGAATCTCAGAGGAATATTTTAGATCCATTAAAAGAATGGTTTCCACATCTTTAACAAAGTCTTTCAAAAATGATTTCAACTGCTAACCATTAACAGTAAAGATATTACCGTTTAATGGGTTTTCCACTTCTATTGCTCCATGTCCAAATACTTTTTTGATGATGTAAGGCCTAGTCCACCTTGACCTCAACTTACCAGGAAATAGGCGGAGCCTTAAATTAAACAACTGGACTTTTTGGGAAGGGGCAAAAGATTTTTTTACTATGTTTTTGTCATGAAAGATTTTCATCTTTTCCTTTGCAATTTTTGCATTGTCGTATGCTTCATTTCCCAATTCCTCCAATTCGTTAATCTGAAGTTTTCTTGCTAGTCCGGCTTTATCCAGGTCAAATTTTATTGTTTTACTGGCCCAGTATGCTCTATGTTCTAGTTCCACAAGCAGGTGACAAGGTCTGCCATAGACTAATCGATAAGGAGACATGTCCAAAATTATTTTAAAAGCAGTATGATATGCCCAGAGTGCATTAGTTAGTCTTGACGACCAATCTTTGCGGTCTGAGTTTACTCTTTTTTCTAAAATTAGTTTGATCTCTCGATTAGCTAATTCAGCCTGTCCACTAGTTTGTGGATGATAAGGGGTTATAATTTTGTGAAAAATCAAGTATTTTTTCATCAAATTTTAGAAATGACGATTACAAAAATGAGCACCCCCATCACTTATGATGGATTTCAGAATTCCAAACCGGGACAAAATATTTTTTTTTTAAAATTTGATTACTGTTTGGTGATCATTATTCTGACATGGAATTGCTTCCACCCATTTGGACACATAGTCTACGACCACTAAAATGTATAGATAGCCAAAGGAGGGGGGAAATATTCCCATAAAATTGATGCCCCAACATTCAAAAATTTCAATCACTGGGATGGGGTTTAAGGGCATCATGTTTCTTTTAGAAATGCTTCCCAACCTTTGGCATCTATCACATGTTAGACAAAAGGCATGGACATCTTTGAAAAGTGTGAGCCAATAAAATCCACGCTGCAAGATTTTTACAGTGGTTTCCTTGATGAGAAATGGTCCCCACATACTTCAAAATGACAAAATGATATTACTTGTCTGCTCTCATGAGCGGGAATGCAACGCCTTATGATTTGGTCCTTACAATACTTGAACATGTATGGATCCTCTCAAAAGAAGTTACGAACCTCCCTCAGAAATTTCTTTTTGTCCATCATTGTAAAGGGCGGAGGGAGCGTACCAGTAGCAAGGAAGTTAACAATATCAGCGTACCATGGTATTTCCTCGATGGTGAACACTTGTTCATTTGGAAAATTCTCATTGATTGGTAACCCGTCCTCTTGAAATTCATATGTTAACCTAGATAGATGGTCTGCCACGACATTCTCAACACCCTTCTTGTCTTTAATGATCATATCAAACTCTTGGAGTAAGAGTATCCATCTTAATAGCCTTGGCTTGGCATTCTTCTTTGTGAGTAAGAATTTTAATGCTGCATGGTTAATGAACACAATAACAGAAGAACCAACAAGATAAGAACTAAATTTCTCCAAAGCAAAAACTATAGTAAGCAATTCTTTTTCAATCGTTGAATAATTCATTTGAACATCATTCAAAGTTTTGCTTGCATATTAAATCACATGTGGTTTCTTATCATTTCTTTGCCCCAACACAACACCTACATCATAATCACTTGCATCACACATTAGTTCAAAGGATAGAGTCTAGTCAGGGGGTTGCATTATTGGAGCAAAAATTAACATACCTTTAAGCTTTTCAAAAATTTTCTGGCATGCTTCACTCCACACAAAATTATGTCCTAACTCAGGAGATAACACATGGGTTTAGCTATGGTACTGAAGTCTTTTATGAATCTCCTATAGAACCTTGCATGTCCTAAGAATGATTGGACATCCTTTACAATCTTAGGAGCAGGCAAATTTGCAATCAAATTTATTTTTGCCTTGTCAACTTTCATGCCTTCAGACGACACAATATGACCCAGGACAATGCCTTGTGTTACCATGAAATTGCATTTCTCCCAATTGAGCACCATATTGGCTTTCTTACATCTTATCAATACATTCTCTAGGTTGGCCAGACATAAATCAAATGATTCACTATATACAGAGAAGTCATCCATGAACACTTCCAAAAATTTCTCCACCATGTCACTGAATAAGCTCAGCATGCATCCTTGGAATGTTGTAGGAGCGTTACAAAGGCTAAATGACATCCTTTTAAATGCAAAGGTGCCAAAAGGGGCATGTGAATGTGGTTTTCTCCTAATCATCTAGTTCTATCTCAATTTAATTGTACCTCGAATACCTATTCAGGAAATAGTAAAATTCATGGCCTGTAATTCTCTCTAGGATTTGGTCAAGAAATGGAAGAGCAAAATGGTCTTTTCTAGTCATCAAATTGAGCTTTCGATAGTCTATGCACATTCGTCATCCTGTGACGACTTGAGTTGGTACTAGTTTATTAGCATCATTTTTTACCACTATGACCCCAAACTTTTTGGGCACAACTTGGGTTGGACTAACCCATTTGCTATCGGAGATGGGAAAGATTATCCTCGCATCTAAGAACTTGAGCACCTCAGTTCTCACCACTTCCTTCATGTGAGGGTTTAGTCATCGTTGCATTTGACGAGAGGGTTTTGAATCCTTTTCAAGGTATATGGCATGATTACAAATTAACGTTCTTATACCTTTCAAGTCAGCAATAGTCCACCCAATGGTGCTTTAATGGTATTTAAGAACTTCAACTAGCTTAGACTCTTGCAAGTCTGTAAGCTCAGATGAAATTACCACTAGGTATGACTCGTCCTTTCCCAAGAATGCATATTTGAGGTCAAATGGGAGTGGCTTTAGTTTAGGCTTTGGTGGCTTGACACTTGATGAGAGTGGCTTTGTACCACTTGATGAAAGTTTCTCGAATTTGGGTGCCCATATCTTAACAACATAAGTAAAGCAACTTTGTGGATTTGGGTCATCATCTGTTGACTCCGATGTGCTAGGTTCCAATAGATAGGATTCAACAGAGGTTTCACAAAAGGTATCATTCAAATGTATGTGAACCAATGACTCAATGAAATTTATTTCTCTCACTTCCTTGTCCTCTCCAGGTGCTTGGCAATATTGAAAATATTCAGCTCAAGAGTCATATTCTTAAAAGTCAATTTCATGACTCCATTCCTACAATTGATTAATGCATTGGAGGTTGCTAGGAAGGGTCGACCAAGAATAACTGAAATTTGGTTCTCTAAATGCATTGTTGGCTGAGTATCTAGAATGGTGAAGTCAACAGGGAAGACAAAGTTGTCCACTTGGACAAGTACATCTTCAACAATGCCTCTTGGGATTTTAACAGACTTGTCTGCTAACTGGAGTGTAACACTGGTGGGTTTGAGTTCACGTAGACCCAATTGTTGGTAAACAAAAAATGGGAGCAAATTAGCACTTATCCCAAGATCGAGCAAAGCTTGTTCTATTCTAAAGTTTCCAATGACACACGACACAGTTGGACACCCAGGGTCCTTGTATTTTGGAGGGATTTGTGTTGAAGCAAGACACTAGCTTGTTCCGTCAAGAAGGCTCTTTTTTGAACATTTTGGCTTCTCTTGATTGTGCACAAATCTTTCAGAAACTTAGCATAAGAGGAGACCTGCTTGATCGCATCTAGAAGTGGAATATTGATTTTCACCTATTTAAAGAGCTCATAGATTTCTGGCTGGCAACTTCTGTACCGTTTTGAGTCTTTGAGGAAAAGGTGCAGGAATAGGACAAGAAGGATTTTTTTCCTTTGATGGTTCTGACTCTTTTCCAGTCACAGGATCAGGCTCAACTAGTTTAGTCTTAATTGGTTTAGTGACTTTGATTGACTCAGGCCTTGGCTTTGGAATTAACATGTCTCTGATTGTTTTGTCAATCACCTTGCCACTTCTTAGTGTAGTGATATCCTAAGCTTAGTTTTGTGGGATTTCCATGATTGAAAGTTTTTCCACATGAAATTGGCCTTGTGGTTGTGTTGGTTAGGTCAAAAACTTGCCTTTCTCGTGTGTGCTCATGGATTGCGTCAATTTTTGGATGTGACTTTTTAGATCCTCGAAAGATTGGGTGGTTTGGATTTTGAAATCAGTAAAAGCCTGAGTAGAACTGTTGTTGTAGTTCATTTGGCTTTGCATGAACTAATTCAGTGTGTCCTCAAGGCTCCTCTTTTGTGGTGGTTGGTATGGTTGATATGCGGGAGGTTCTCTAGTTGGTGGTTGTGAAACTTGTTGTGGGTTCATGGGAGTTGCTTGTGTGTTCTTCCAATTGAAGTTCGGGTGGTTCCGCCACCTTGGATTGTATGTTTCAGAATATGGGTTGGAGTAAGACTTGTTGAAGTTGAAACTTGCATTTGTTTGTTCCAACAAGACATCTTTGAATGTCGGAATGGTAGGACACTCCCAGTAGGATGTCCTGTCAAAGCACAAATCCCACACACTTGTTCTATGAGAGGGGCAACATTAACTTGATGCACATTTTTCATCTCTACAACTTCCAGCTTTGGAGACAAGGTAGTCATTTTCGCTCTTAGGTCATCATCATCTCTCAAGACATACTTACCCCCTTAGGAAGTAGATGGTTTGGCTTCAATCATGGTAAGAGAGGTTGAGTCCAACATCTGAGACCTGTTAGATATGGTGTCAAAAAAAATTAAATGCCTCATTCAGACTCTTTCCCATGAACTCTCATTGAGCCATCATTTCGACAAACTAACGTAGTCTAGTGGGCAAGGAGTTATAGAAAAATTCTATCAAAGTCCAATTCTCAAAAGCATGGTGTAAGCAGGACTGGAGAAGATCCTTGAATCTCTCCTAACTTTGGTAAAAGGTCTCTCCTTCTTTAACCGAAAAATTCATGATCTACCTTTTGAGTGCATTGGTGCGGTTTAGAGGGAAGAACTTTCTAAAAAATTCATTATGTAATGCCTGCCAGTCCGGTATTGAAAGGGATTATAAAGAATTTAACCATTGTTTAGCTTTGTCCCTTAAAGGAAAAAGTTTCAACTTGGCCAGCTCAGAATTGTTTTGAAAAGTTTCACATATTTCCTCAAAATATTTTATGTGCAGATATGAGTTTTCTGATTTGAGTCCATGAAAGAGAGGGAGTAGTTGAACTGTCCCCGTCTTTACAATAAAGAGAGGCGCATTTGCAGGAAAGATAAAACAAGAGGGGACACTACTTCTTGTGGGATACAAATAATCNAGAAAAATGAAAGAGTTTCACTCCTCTAAGGGAAGAAGGAAGCTCAAACAATAGAAGTGAAAGAAACTAATAATGAAGTACAAGAATGCAATAATAAAATAAAAGAAAGCAATAATAAAAGGAAAGCAATAATAANGTAGTTGAACTGTCCCCGTCTTTACAATAAAGAGAGGCGCATTTGCAGGAAAGATAAAACAAGAGGGGACACTACTTCTTGTGGGATACAAATAATCCCGCAGAGTTCGGATGTTAGGAACTTCCCCCTCTCTCACATGATCTTCCCCTTGTCTTACAAGAATTTCTCATTCTCTCATATTATTTGTCATGCTATTCTCAAGAGAGCCTGCTATTGATTTGGGTGAAGATGGTTCAGACTGATTTACAGATCCTATAGAATCTTCTGGCAAATTTTGAAAGTGAGGATCGTCCACAGACATAAAATAAAAATTTGTACACAATAAAAAAAATTATATATCTATACAAAAATGAAGGTCTTTTTACCTTTTACTTAAAAACACCTTTTATGGTTCCTCGGCAACGGCGGCAAAAAAATGACTTGATTTGAAATGTGTACACCCAAGTATGGCCGATCAAGTTGTAGTAATAATCCGATTAAGTCCGGAGTCGAATCCATAGGGAACTATTGTTGATGTTTTGAAGTAAGTAATGACAAAGACCATGTGACTGTAACCTTTGAGATTTATAGGGATGATATTTAGGGATTTCCTTGGGCCAAATATATAATTCCTTCCAAGAAGATTTTCTAGACAAAATATAAGATAAATGCAACTGTAAAAAGTCACTCTTTAGTTCAAGGATCTGAACATTTAGTTAATCATCCGGTTTATTATACTTGTGCTTGGCAACTCAATTAATTCCTGTGTCAACATAAAATTAATTGGAAGATAAAGATGCATTGTGAGAATTAAGAGCATGATCCTAATGTCTTTGTAGAGGTTTACAAGAATTGTCTGTGTCGAGATTCAACCTGTCTACAAACAAGCAAGTGTCTCTACAAGGCATCCAACCATTGCGTTAATATTCCATTCTTTTAAATGAAGCACAATTATGGTGAAGATTATAGACGCTCTCAATGACTAGGCGCAACTATGTAGTCATGAAGATCTAGTCGGGGTACTTACCTAAAACCAATGGGTCTTTCTGTGCAAGAGTCATTTACGTCATAAAAAGTACCCTCAGCTGTACAAAGTACCTTATCTTTGCTAGATGCATTCAATCATTCAATAAGCAAGTGAAATATAAAATATTAAGGATAAACAAATNAGATGCATTCAATCATTCAATAAGCAAGTAAAATATAAAATATTAAGGATAACAAACTGCACAAATATAACTTCCGAATGATTTATACATGTCCATCACCTCTTACTAAAGAGTGAATGAGGAACTACTCACTCTTCATGATTTTGGTAAAGCTAGAAAAGTGAGTGATGTTTATCCTTCAAAGTAGAGGAGTTACAAAATAAAATACACTAAACAAGGAGCCAATCTTTGACGAAGAATGAGTGAATCACGTTCCACCCTTCATGACTTTGATAAAGCTCTAAAAAAATGAAAGAGTTTCACTCCTCTAAGGGAAGAAGGAAGCTCAAACAATAGAAGTGAAAGAAACTAATAATGAAGTACAAGAATGCAATAATAAAATAAAAGAAAGCAATAATAAAAGGAAAGCAATAATAAAGTAAAAGAAAGCTAGTTATTTTTGGAGGGTTTTCCACTTCCAATAGATGATTTTTACAAGTCCTAAGGGGTGGTATTTATAGGCAACAAGGGAGGGTAAAAAGTCTTGATTGGAGGCTTTGAATTATACTTTGGCTCTCCTATAGTTTGTAGCTTTGACGCAGTTGGCTCCTCTTTAGTTTGTAGCTTTGACGCAGAAAATCCTTAAAAGAACAACAATTAATGCATTATCTCTAATTCGCACACTAATCGTAATTTGACTCTTTTAACTTTGTTAACTAACACAATTGACCCATTAACTTGATTAAATTATGCATTAATTAGGGTTAATCAGTATCATATTACTATATGCTCATGGTTACGAGTACCTAGCTAAACTTATTATTATATACCATTTCATCTATACGGTATTATGTATTTCATGCATGATTCAATTATGTAGTTAAAATTTATGTAATAGTCAGGAGATTTGGTTATAGAAGGGTTAAGGCTCGCCATAGTCAATATTTTTGATTCAATTGATAAATTGAAACTCCGTCTTCATTGAATTATAGACCTGTTGATCGATTAGTTATAGTAAACCTTTTGAATGATTCACATTCAAGTTTATTAGGGTTATTTTGTAAACCTTTTGAAATGGTTCACATTCAAGTTTATTAGGGCTATTTGGTTGTTGCAAGGTGTATAGACCTTCTGGCTAACTTAACAATTGTTGTGATATGGTTCAACCTACATATCAAACCTACCCGTTAACCTTCTGTTGACACTGGACTTAATTGTTATAAGGAGGTATTTTCATAATCAAAGAAAAAATGCATGTTAGATCCCCAAACTAAAGAGTAACCTTTTTCAATTGGTTTAATCAAAAGTTTATTTTAAGCATTTACTTATCAGTTCTAAGCTCACATCTCAAGCCATTGTATCACACACCATGCGCACAGTAATTTCATCCTTTTCTATTTTAAGATCCAGCAGATAATTTCCTATGGATTCGATCTCGGACTTCATCGAGTAATATTACAGTTTGACCATTTATACTTGGGTGTAAGATTAAGATCAAGTCATATCTTTATGGAGCTGGACTGTGGCTATTACAATCACACTTTGTGTTGAACTTGGCAATATGATGATTCATCCTTCTTAAGGCCTTTTTGAGCTCTTCGTTTTCTTGCCTTAGATTCTTCTCTTCATAATGGGATCTTTTTAGCATGGTGTTATGCATTTTTGCATGGTGTCATGCACATTAATTTGGTCTTGAAGAGACCAAAATAGATTCATAAATGTTGAGGTTTTCTCATCAGCACGTGGGGAATTTTCTCAGATCAAGCCATCCTTCTAGGTTTCCTCATCCAAATAATATCCTCCAAATGCTAGATTGTCAGGATTACCTTGATTTTCATTCAGTCTCATAATGGTGTCCTCCCTGATATCGCTATTAGAGGGGAGAAACACCTTATAGTTACGTTCGATATTGTGTTCAACATCATCATAGTTGATGCACGGTGACCCGATTGTGCTACTTAATCTTGACATGATCTTTTTTGTTTGATGTTTCCCATAAACGATGCCAATTGTACGAGCAAAAAATCTCATACCTTACTTTGACGACTAGAGCTTTAAGTTGATTGGAATACGAACAAGCTTGCACTAGTTCTCCTACAAAACGAGCAAACTAACAGAGACTGGAGTTGGATCGATCGGAGGTACTTCGATGCTTAAGTCAATAACAACTCTAGTAATAAGGTAATTTAGTAGGGAAAAGAGTGCATACATTTGACTTGAGCATTCCCCGATGTTTATAGCGTTGTTCGACATCCTTTCTACTAAGGTTTTTGCTGTTGGCTATACTAGGTGGCACATCTAATTCTTAGCCGAATCACTCTTGATTGATGATAAAATCTCTCTTAACTTCCTTTCTCATCCGCCTTACTCTTAAGGTACGTTGATCATGTTCACCCCCAATTTCAACAATATTCTTGTCTCTATTCATGATTTTTTGGGATGACCTAGCTTTCTAGACTTCTTACAAGATATTGCCCATGAGCTCTTCTTAGTCTTGCCTTTAACTCTGTTATGCTAATAGCTTGGCCTATTGATTCGAACGCTTGAGTCATTTGCTTAGTTGTTTGTGGTGGAATATTTTGTGTTTTCCCACATGCCTTCCATGTGACAGTTATTCGTTACGTGCTCTGAGACACATGATTTCATTAATTGGCTCAATCATGTGTGGCCTTTTTTGGCCTATTGAACGACAAAACAAAATTGATTTAAAATTAATTTAAAGTTCAAAGAAATCAATTTTGAATTTTAAAGATTGATGTTAAATTGTTGGGGTCTATTGAATTGTAACTAAGATTTTTAAGTCACAATGTAATCTAAAGAGATTGTGATTAAGCTTTTTAACTAAACAACCAACAAAAAAAAGAAAGAAGGATAAATTCTATTTAACCCCTAAAAGATACAAAAATTCTCAGTCTATTCTCATGAATGATTAATTTTTTCATATTGTCTCCTCAAAGAAATAAAAACGTTGTAATATGGTTCATCGACTTATTTTTGTTTAGTCGTCCGTCTATTTTATAATTTCTGATTAGTTAATTTGAAACAAAATAGATAAACTACTAAACAAAAATAAGACGGTGAATCACATTTCACTTTTTTATTTTTTTGAGAGGATAATTTGAAAAATTTAATCATTTAAGGCCAAAATAGAATTCTTCCCCCTAAAAAAAAAAAACTAAATAAATCGTAATTACTTTTTTTTTCTTTTACGGAATATCGTAATTAGTGAAAAAACTATTTTTTTTTGATTTATTTTTATAAACCGGCGTGTCTTCAAAACACTAAACCCTTCCCCAAATCTTCAAGCACAGCAACGATAAGAACGGCCCTCCAATGCCCTAATGCCTCTTTAAATATACCGAGAGCAATTCGGAGGAAAGAGTCGCTACTTCAGAGAGGGAGAGAAATAGATAGATGGATCACATAGCAGCAGCAGAAGAGCGACTTGTGAACGACAGGTTGAGGCAAAAATTAAACGAAGTCAATGCGGCTGCACAAACCCAACTCTCAGCTGTCCAAGACCATATCAATTTCACTCTTCAGGTTTCATAACTCTCTCTGTATATGTATGTATATATCTACGTATATGTGTGCGTTTGTATGTATATAATGGTTGTTTTGATGGCTATTGTTGTAGCAAGCGTACTTCAAATGCGCTTACGAGTGCTTTGACAGGAGGAGGAAGTCAGAAGAGATTGGGAGCTGTGTGGAACATTGCAGTGTTCCTGTTCTAAATGCTCAGAATCTGGTTGAGAATGAGATGGCCAAGTTTCAGGTGAATTCTGTCTCTTTCTCCTTTTTTTTTTTTTGGAAGGATTTTCTTACATGAATAATTAAGTCTAATAGTTTACATTCAAACCTTACTGTTATTTTTCTTGAAGCTGTTCTGGGTCATACTTATACATTCTTTTATACTCTTTCTTTTCAAATTTCAATGCCTACTTTTCATTCATGAATTTAAGGGCGTGCACACACACACACGGATGCTCTTAATGTATAGAAGTGGGTAGGCACGTGTAAGGACAAATTTTGTGTGATCAATTACACAAAAGAGGTGTCAAATTACAATCATTTAATCTTTAACTTTTGATTATAAGATGTGGTGTTGATTGTATTTGGCGTGCTTTCACGAGTACACAATATTTTGATTCTTGGTTGACTTAGTGAGGATGAGGGTCAAATTGTGTGTTTCTCGACCTTCAATTTGATGATGACTTTGGTGTATCCTTTCTTTGTACTTTGAGATTATCGGGTTGAAGATGATTTGAAGAATCTCTTGGAGAAGGGCCTTTAAGGTGTATTCTTCTCCTCATAGACAAGAGCTCCCTTGATCTGCCATTCTTTTGTTTCTCCTCCCTTTGCTTTCTTGGAAGAGTTATCTTATACAATGGCATTTTACTTAAACACCTCTCTATGGGCTCTATAGAGTGGGCCATCCATATTAATAAAAAATTATGGACATTACGTTAGGTTTGTATAATTTGGGCTTGTGGTATTTAGGTTCAATCTAATTTAATTTTGAAAACTTACGTGATTAGATTTTTGTACCCTAATTTTAGACATAATTTTTTTTTTTTAAGTCTATGAATGCCTCCTCAACACTTATTATTATTTTATTCAAATTTAGTCACTTAGAATATTCACATGTCTTTATGTACATAGACTCCCAGTCCCTCCAGAATAAGATAAGCAGTTTTTCCCCATTTAAGACACCTCTATGACCCAAAAGTAATACCTCTTGAAAGTTTATCTTTGGGTCAACAAAGCTCCAAGAGTCTATATTAATCAGGTTTAATCTTTTTTCATGTCTATCTTATTGGTGTATTTTTGTTGTATTGTCTTATTAATAGGCTTTTTTTAAGGGGAAAATCTGGAACTAGACTTACCTCATTGTGACTTCAACGTGTTTCATCACTTTTCTTCTTCATTGATTTTTTTTCCTTTAGTGTCCATGTTTCTTTGCATGGCATCTTGACAAGTGCTATTCCTCACCTGTACTTGATTCAACTTTGTTCCATTCAAGCTAATCAAACGAAAGGTATGTTATTCTTTTCTCAAATAATCCCATGTGTGCAATATCTAGAATCATGGGCTTTAATTATTTTTTTGTTAGAGATGATGTAACTTAAGTTTTTATACTTCAATACACCTTCTCATGTGCAATTAGATTTTGTGCCTATAGATTCTTTTAATTATCAAGGTGGCGGCGAAATTTGAATGCAGGGGCTCCTGCTCTAATATCATGTTAAAATACCATGTATTCTAACAACTTAAGCTATTAGAGAGGACGTAACTTAAATATTTATACTTCTATACCAAGCTTGTCCTTATAAATTATAATAAAAATTGAGTTAAAATGATAAATAAGTATACAAACACAGAAAACAAAGATAATAAAAATAAAATTTTTGAGAAAAAGTTACCTAAGATCAAAATCTTGCAAAAAAGTCACTAGAAATTAAATTCTTGGGAAAATCAACTTAAATCAAATTAATATAAAAAATCAACTTGAATAAAATTGTCATGACAAATCAACCTAACGTCAAAAGTCTCGGAACTAAGTCACATTGGACAAAGTCACCTTAAATAAAACTCTCTAGGACAAAGTTACTTAAACTAACATTCATAGGAAAAATCACTCGAGATAAAATTATTGGAACATAGTCACCTAAAAAAATTATAGATTTTCAGACAAATCGATATAGATTGAAATCTTACAAAAGTTTAACCCAAGATAGTTGTGGGTTTTAAAGTCTTCTAAATAAAAAAAATAAAATAAAACAAAGCATGTGACAACGCTAGTTAGACTTGATTTGGCGGACATGAATATCAAAGTGACAAAATAAAAGGCACCAGAATTGTTCAATAAATGAATTTAAAAATTCAAAGATAAAGGATGTGAAAAGTTATCATTGTAAGAGGCAAAAAGTGAGTTTATCTCTCTCAAGAGATGTTTGGTTCTCCTATTCTTTCCAGCAAAATGAATAAATTGTCCAAGACCGAAGTATTTCGATCGAAGACACTTTGATACTTAAGTCAGTAATTAAACACAGGATTGAAATGCAGGGAGGATTCAACGTACCTTTTACTGTGCTTGCTTAATCCTCTTTATAGTGTCTATTTTTGTTAGGATTTTCATGATTGACTATGCAAGGTGGCACACCTCCCATCAATTTGGGATATTCATTAGGGATTTGCTGAAATTTCTCTAGACGCTCTCCCAGTTGACTAGCTCTTACCAAGCCATTGATTATACTTATTTGTTAAACCAGTTCCTCAATTATAGGCATTCACTTAAAATGATATTGTGTACATGTAGAGCTTGATTCTTTCGAGGCTGAGCTTTTGCTCTCCTTACCAAGTCCTTGATAGTTCGGCCCCACTTTGCCTAGCTTATCAGTTTACTATTTCCTCACGTGCTTTACCCTNAATAAAAGGCACCAGAATTGTTCAATAAATGAATTTAAAAATTCAAAGATAAAGGATGTGAAAAGTTATCATTGTAAGAGGCAAAAAGTGAGTTTCTCTCTCTCAAGAGATGTTTGGTTCTCCTATTCTTTCCTGCAAAATGAATAAATTGTCCAAGACCGAAGTATTTCGATCGAAGACACTTTGATACTTAAGTCAGTAATTAAACACAGGATTGAAATGCAGGGAGGATTCAACGTACCTTTTACTGTGCTTGCTTAATCCTCTTTATAGTGTCTATTTTTGTTAGGATTTTCATGATTGACTATGCAAGGTGGCACACCTCCCATCAATTTGGGATATTCATTAGGGATTTGCTGAAATTTCTCTAGACGCTCTCCCAGTTGACTAGCTCTTACCAAGCCATTGATTATACTTATCTGCTACACCAGTTCCTCAATTATAGGCATTCACTTAAAATGATATTGTGTACATGTAGAGCTTGATTCTTTCGAGGCTGAGCTTTTGCTCTCCTTACCGAGTCCTTGATAGTTCGGCCCCACTTTGCCTAGCTTATCAGTTTACTATTTCCTCACGTGCTTTACCCTGTTACCCTCATGTGGGCGCATTAAATGCTCCTTACGTTTGTCGTAATTTCTGATGCCCCTTCACTTGCCCCCAGAAATGTGTGTCAGGCGTTTTTCGTCTGGCAGTGGTTTCATACTCCTAGGCTATGATTACATGTACACTTGAAACATGCACCTTATTTTGGCGGCATACTTTGCATTAATTTCCTGTCCTTTGATCTTTAGTCATTCTTTTTAAGCGCAAATTCTCATCATCTCTTCACTTGTTCTTCTTCCTCTAGCTTTCTTCTGTGTTATTCCGAATCCTACCTTTTTTGTCATGGCTCATCTTCTTTTGAAATTACAGCTTTCAAAACCAAATACCAAATTTTAGACGACGTCGNTCTTTAGTCATTCTTTTTAAGCGCAAATTCTCATCATCTCTTCACTTGTTCTTCTTCCTCTAGCTTTCTTCTGTGTTATTCCGAATCCTACCTTCTTTGTCATGGCTCATCTTCTTTTGAAATTACAGCTTTCAAAACCAAATACCAAATTTTAGACGACGTCGATATTCGAGTGGCAAGGATGGGCGAGCTTCTAATTGGCACCAGAGAGAGCATTCCTATCTATACCCACGCTATTACTGAAGGTGGGGTTTGCTTTCCTCTTCATCCCCTTCTCCTTTGAGTGCTTTTTGCATTGAAGCTATGCCCCATTAAATGTTGCCCAAATCTCTTTAGGATGGTGATGGGCGTGGTTGCTCNTTCTAATTGGCACCAGAGAGAGCATTCCTATCTATACCCACGCTATTACTGAAGGTGGGGTTTGCTTTCCTCTTCATCCCCTTCTCCTTTGAGTGCTTTCTGCATTGAAGCTATGCCCCATTAAATGTTGCCCAAATCTCTTTAGGATTGTGATGGGCGTGGTTGCTGTCAACAAACTGCTAAACTGGAGCCGGGGTCTTTGGGAGATTCTATTATGTTATATCATCAAGCCTGCTGGAGACAATTATTATCTTGTAGTGAGGAAGGAGGATCGTTATTTGGTAACTCATCTTTCAGACTTGAACAAGATCCATAAAAATAACATTGTTTTTGTTTCTGGCAATTGGAAGTATGCTGCTGGTGACACTCCTTATCAATGCCCTTACGAAGAAGGCGGACCAAGTAATTGATAGTATTACTTCTTTGTCTTTTCTTTAAAGACAAAAATATCCTTCTCTTTTGTACTTACTTTTTATTTTTACGCTGGTGAAACTGTGAAGGGGACAATCTTAGAGCGGTCGGTAAAGATGGAGGAGTTGAAGAGGGTGTGGAACTTCAATGACTCACTCTTTTGTCGAGCCATCCATACTCTGCTCAGGTACACTCTGACCTACATGTCATTTATCGCTGTTACTCTTCGACCTAATGCCATTCTTGCTCATGACCGCCTAACTATTCAGTCTGCTCGGGATCAAACCCCACGTTCTCACAAAAAGGCATCGTCTGGCCCTTTCGGGAGGGACATACCAGCAAGAAATTTTCTTGCATTTCTTTCTTCTTCCGAGAGATTTGTGACGGCTCAAATGCTTGCCGAACCCGTTGAGTCTGCTTCAGTTGATCAAGTCGAGGCTGATAATGCGGCCTGTTTGGTGGAGTCTTTGGTTGGTTCAACTCAGGTCTTGATGGATACTATCCTTGAATCACCTATCCAATTTGAACCACTGCCTGCCCCTTTCTCGTGTTTATCTTTTAGAATCTATCCTCGTACTACTAGATGATCCTACCTCCAAGAAACGTAAGATTTTAGAGCTTAAAGCTGTTCCTTCTAAGCCTGTTATTCCCCTTTTTAGACCTATCCTAAAGGCTAAGAGGAGAGAAATCACTAGAAGAGATTCTGCTGACGAAGATTTCAACGTGGTAGTGGGAATAGCTAGAGGTGTGATCCTTCCTCGAGACTTAGCCTCAAATGAGGTGATGTCAGACAACGAGATCACAAAGCAGGCTATTCAACAAATGGTTCCGATATTTCCAAACTCCTTTTGTTTCTTTTTGAAGAGTCTTTAAGGTTTTTTTTTTAAAAACTTTGTACGCCGTTCCTTGTGCTTTGCAGGGACTTTAGAAGGTTCATGAAATTGGGGCGAGGATTGCAAGGAAGGACAAGACCATGAAAGAGGCTATTCATGATCCCGTGTCTATTTTGGCAAAGAAAGAGTCTATCGATGAAGAGTATGCCAAGCTTTGTGAGGAGATGCTGGTTCTTCATACTCAGATGCTTAGCTTGACTGAGGAGAACAAGAAGCTTGTTGCAGAGGTAGAAGATTTGAAGGCATCCGAAAATGCGGCCAATGTCTAGCTTACCCAAACCCAACTTGACTACTCCAACCTTTTGGAAGAGTTCGAGCGATTCAAGGCTGAAGCTAAAGATTTGGAAGATTCTGCCATTGAACAGGGGATGGAGAAGGCAGAGAATGACTTGACTTCATAAATTTCTACCTTGGAAAAGGCATATTTCACCAAAGGTTGGCATGCTGTGCACTATCCGCTATAGATGTACCTCAATCGTCAGAGCTTTATTCCCGTTATCCTTCTGCAAGTTCATTCGAGCCTCAGCCGGCCTGACAACAACTGTTCTGCAAAACATTTTGAAGTTGGCATCTCTTTTTTTTTTTTTTGTGAATATATAATGAAGACCCTTTTTATCTAATTTCTTTACATTCGTTCTTTTCTCAGTAATTTTTAGTCGGTTCTGCCGTAGTTTGGCCATTAGGTAAGGACCTCTATTTATAAAGCTCGGTCCCAAAGTAGGGACCTTTCGACACTTGTAATGCATTTTGTTTTTAAGAAGTTTTGGCCTTTACTCGGCTTTTCTTCAAAGAGTTCGGTCCCAAAGTAGGGATCTTACTACANTCTATTTATAAAGCTCGGTCCCAAAGTAGGGACCTTTCGACACTTGTAATGCATTTTGTTTTTAAGAAGTTTTGACCTTTACTCGGCTTTTCTTCAAAGAGTTCGGTCCCAAAGTAGGGATCTTACTACGTAATTAAGTTTTGCGATTAAGAAGTTATGGCCCTTGTTCGGCCTTTCTTCAAGGAACTCGGTCCCAAAGTAGGGACCCCCCAATACTTAGAATAAATTTTGCTCTAAAAAGTTATGGTCCTTACTTGACCTTTCTTCAAAGAGCTTGGTCCCACAGTAGGGACCTCACANAAGGAACTCGGTCCCAAAGTAGGGACCCCCCAATACTTAGAATAAATTTTGCTCTAAGAAGTTATGGTCCTTACTTGACCTTTCTTCAAAGAGCTTGGTCCCACAGTAGGGACCTCACGATATTTTGAATAAATTTTGTTCTAAAAAGTTATGGCCCTTACTCGGCCTTTCTTCGAAGAGCTCGGTCCCACACTAGGGACCTCACGATAGTTAGAATAAATTATGCTCTAAGAAGTTATGGCCCTTACTCGGCCTTTCTTCAAAGAGCTCTATTCCAAAGAAGGTACCTCACGATACTTAGAATAAATTTTACTCTAAGAAGTTATGGTCCTTACTCAGCCTTTCTTTAAAGAGCTTGTTTCATTACTGCTTAGAAACTAAGACTCAGCCCCTTGGGTCCTTTAAGAGTCTGTTTCTACATAGGTACCAACCCTCTAATCTAATTAGACTCTGATCATTACACAATCGGTTTATATTGTCATGCCTAACCGTAGGTCTCATGATTCAAGGTAGATACGACTCGGCTATTGACGATACGATAATGATACGCGAATCGCAAGAATGACGAATTGAACTAATTTCGACGTTATCTCGGACATATCGGCCGAAATCAAAGGAGTGATAACAAGGTTTAATTCGGCCGATATGAATCAGAATCTTTCTGAGTCAAACAAGACAGTGAAAAAATCCCCAAAATCTGAGATAACAGAACAAAAATTCAAGACCACCTTTGTAAAAGTTTAAAAACACTCAAATCATTTTTTTGAAAATTGGACAAAAAAAAAAAAAAAGGAGATGGAAAATAAAGCAGACCCACTACCAGTCGAACTCATGTGAAAATTGCAGAAATCACATGAACTCTGAAGCAGCAAACCCTATAAAAACCAAGAATACTAAGGATTCGACATACCTGTAGATCAAATCCTGAAGCATCTTCTTCATCTGTTTTTGTGTGACAATATTCTTCGATTCTTTGTTATAACGATCTTCTTCGGTGAGGGACTGAGAAGTGAGAAGACGAAATCTTCGGTGTTGGTTCCCTCTCTGTTGGTGAGGAACCGTGATCGTCTCTTTGTCTGCACCTCTCTTTCTCTCTTTGTTGTTGTGACTAAGAAGTGAGAAGACAAAACCTTCGTCTGATTTGAAGAGGTAAGTTGGATTTTTGTTTCAGATCTGATCTAAAAAAAACTCTTTAAAAGCTGTGTTAGATTTTTTTTTTATTTTTTGACTGAGTGTTTATATAATTATATTTGTCATTAAAGGTAACATACAAGTAGTAGGTCAATTGGGTAGAGTTGCAAATTATCATGCTGCAGGTAACTGGGTTGACTCTTCCAAGACTCTAACATGCGGTTTTACATTATTTTAGTTACAATTACATTTAAATTACTTCATAGAGACAGAGGCAAATGGGTTCGATTCTCCCAGATAAGCAAATGTTACAATTACAGTATTGTTATATTTAAATTACTTATTTATTTAATAAATATTACAAGTATTGTTTTTTAATGATCAAAAAAATTATAACATTAATTTAATAATTAGATACATTAATATTTTATAATAATAAATAACTGGATATAAGTTCTATTTTTTTTTGATAAAAAATATATGTTCTATTTCAAATTATGTAAAATTAAATTTTACAATTACAATAACGACGATTTTGAGGCTCATCATCATTCAATGTGGCAATGATTATGGCTCAATATGTTCCTAAATGTTTGATGATGATAATTATTTTCGGTAGCGAGTTTATGTTTCATTTTAATTATGTTTAATGTGTTTTTGAATGTATTGTGAACATATGATGCATGGATGATGATATTTATATTTTTAGAATTTTCTATAATTTTTTTAAATTTTTTTGGAGTTTCTATCTTGCGTTTTGAGCATATTGGCCGATACCACGATCGATGTGTATCAGCACCCTCCGAGTCGATAGCTGATATCGCGACTTCGAACCATGGTAGGTCTAGATCTGATCAGGTGGCTATGCTCAATTTAAGCTCTTGCTTCTATTAGAATTTTTGCCTTCCTACCTTGGCAGTAGAACGGGCTTAACATACTTGGACTATATGTTTAGAAGTTAAGAAAATTTTTATTCAAAAATTTAGAATTTTTTCTAAGTACATAGGAGAATACTTCTTGACAAGGTAGTTGCTTTAGAGAGAAACGACCCATCGGGGGCACCCTTACTTTTCAAAGGCACTACGGAGTTCGTATTTGTGAAGGTACTTCAGAAATAGAACTTTTGCTGGTTAGATGAATTCCACGGTCATAACACTTATCATCCAAAGTTTCAAGCTCATAAGATCTGTTTCCTCCTACTCGGACCTCCTTTTATAGTCTTTCTCAATTAGCACTTAGCTTTTCATGTGTTGGATTTTTTATGGATCCCAAAACTCGTTTGAGAACTAGTTTGTCAGTGACAAAAGCGCGAGGACTAACCTTCCTATTATAGGCCCGAGACATTTTTTGTTGATAGGATGCAGTGTTATTGCCCCCACTGGGTACTAGGTCAATTCGGAGGGTTGGTAACTCGACCTCCAATGGTATTATGACCTCCATTCCATAGGCGAGGGCGAATGGTGTTTCGCCAGTTGTGCATCACGGTATGGTTCAGTACGTCCACAGAATGCTTGGTAATTCCTCCACCCATATGCGTTTTGCGATTTTCAACCTCTTCTTGATCCCGTTTGGGATGGCTTTGTTTGAGATTTCAGCCTGACTGTTGCTCTGAGGATAAGCCGGAGTGGAGTAATGATTCTGAATTCCATATTGCTGACAAAAGGCTCTGAAGGGACCATTTTCAAATTAAGTTCCATTGTCTGACATAAGGGTAGTGGGTATACCAAACCTTGTGATAATGTTTTTCCATACGAACCTCGTGTCAGTGTCCGATATGTTTGATATGGGCTAGGCCTCTATCCATTTTGTGAAGTAATCAGTCGACATGAGAAGGAATCGCTTGTTTCCCGGGCCCGTGGACGGTCCTACTATATCCAATCCTTATTGTGCGAATGGCCACGAACTAGAAAGTGGAATCAAATCCCAGGCAGGCTTTCTAGGTATTGGAGAAAATACTTGGCATTTTTCGCAACGCCTAACAAATTGCTGAGCGCCTTTATGTATATATGGCCACCAAAATCCTTGGGAAAGAGCTTGGTGGGCTAGTGACCTTCCTTCGGTATATGCGTCACAGCTGCCTTTGTGAATTTCGGATAAAAAATCTTGGACCAATCCCGGATAAACGCATCTCAGGTATGGTCCACCAAATGAGCGTCGATCAAGTTCTTCTTTTGGGAATAGCTAGAACCTAGTCGCCTTTAGTAGCAATTTATGAGCCTGTTTCCTATCTTTAGGTAAGTCCCCACCTTTCAGATAAGCGATAATTGCATCCATCCAACTTGGCTGTAAATCACTAGAGAGGACCTCTTCTGATAATGCAGCTATAATGCTTGACTCGGCTTTGAACTAAAGCTTTCNTGATTCTGAATTCCATATTGCTGACAAAAGGCTCTGAAGGGACCATTTTCAAATTAAGTTCCATTGTCTGACATAAGGGTAGTGGGTATACCAAACCTTGTGATAATGTTTTTCCATACGAACCTCGTGTCAGTGTCCGATATGTTTGATATGGGCTAGGCCTCTATCCATTTTGTGAAGTAATCAGTCGACATGAGAAGGAATTGCTTGTTTCCCGGGCCCGTGGACGGTCCTACTATATCCAATCCTTATTGTGCGAATGGCCACGAACTAGAAAGTGGAATCAAATCCCAGGCAGGCTTTCTAGGTATTGGAGAAAATACTTGGCATTTTTCGCAACGCCTAACAAATTGCTGAGCGCCTTTATGTATATATGGCCACCAAAATCCTTGGGAAAGAGCTTGGTGGGCTAGTGACCTTCCTTCGGTATATGCGTCACAGCTGCCTTTGTGAATTTCGGATAAAAAATCTTGGACCAATCCCGGATAAACGCATCTCAGGTATGGTCCACCAAATGAGCGTCGATCAAGTTCTTCTTTTGGGAATAGCTAGAACCTAGTCGCCTTTAGTAGCAATTTATGAGCCTGTTTCCTATCTTTAGGTAAGTCCCCACCTTTCAGATAAGCGATAATTGCATCCATCCAACTTGGGTGTAAATCACTAGAGAGGACCTCTTCTGATAATGCAGCTATAATGCTTGACTCGGCTTTGAACTTAACTGTGATAGTTCTCTCATTCCTCTTATCAATAGTCGAGGCTAAGGAGGCTAGTGCATCGGCATGGGCGTTGTGGGCTCGGCCTACAATGGAGTACTCTGGGATACGACTTAGCTCTTTCTCTGTCATAGCGTGGTAAGCCACCATTCTCTCGTCCTTTGCCATATACTCCCCTAATATCTAATTCATCACGAGCTATGAGTCATAAAATATTTGAAGCCTTATTATCCCCAAGTCAACAACAAGCTTAACTCTTGTCAATAAAGCCTTGTATTCTGCTTTGTTGTTCGAGGCTTGAAAGCCGAGTGTTAAGGCTTTTTCTAATATGACTCTTTGGGCTTTTCAATATGATTCCTATGCCTGCCCCTTTCTGGTTTGATGACCCATCCACGAATGGGCTCCAATAGCTCGAAGGGACTTGACTGACATCAGCTTCCGGTTCTGCACTTGGGGTTTGACTTACATTGAAGAGATTGTGGGAGAACTTGGCGATGAAATCAGCAATAACCTGTCCTTTGATCGCAGTTCTAGGCTCAAACTCGATTATCATACTTGCCGACTTCAATTGCCCATTTTGAAATGCACCCCGACAGGTCGGCCTTTCGAATAAGGGCTTTTAATGGTTGATTTATCAGCACAACAATTTGGTGCGCTTGGAAGTAATGATGCAACTTCCTTGCCGAGCTTGCCAGGGCTAATGCCAACTTCTCCAGTNCGACAGGTCGGCCTTTCGAATAAGGGCTTTTAATGGTTGATTTATCAGCACAACAATCTGGTGCGCTTGGAAGTAATGATGCAACTTCCTTGCCGAGCTTGCCAGGGCTAATGCCAACTTCTCCAGCAGTAAGTATCTTGTCGCGGCATTTAGGAACATCTTGCTAACATAATATACGGGGCTAAGAGTTGAATGATTACTCCTCATCAGAGCTCCACTAGCCTCGTGCTTTGACATGGCTAAGTAAAGCAGCTAACATTCCTGGGGCAAAGGTATTGTTAGAATGGGCGGGGATGCAAGGTTTTAATTTAATAAAGGCCTCTTCACATTCTTGAATCTAGGCCGTGCCTTCTTTTTCCTTAATGGATTAGAGGAATTACTTGCACTTATTCGAGGCTCGGGATATAAATCTGCCCAGCGCGGCTGCCATTCCAATTAGCCTCATGATTTTCTTAACAGTTTTTGATGATTGCAATTTTGCCAATGCTATAACTGTCAAATTGTGTATCGGAAGACGTATCATTTTTCAAAAATAGTGTATCGTATCGTATCATGTATCGTAAGATACACAATTTTAAATAATTACTAATAAAATATATATACCTTTGTAAAAAAGTCATAGGCTTAATAATGTAGCATTTCATTAATATTCTACCAACTATTTAAGTTCCTAACATAGTTCAGTAATATTAAAATACAAAGATCTCTAATTCAAACTTCTATCATTAACTGCTTGAATAACCTTAATATAAATTAGAAATTTTAAATTCAATTGAACAACATTATTAACAAACTTTATTATTATTATTTTTAAACCATAACTACTGAAATGACATTATTTCACTAGCGAGTGATTTAAAAATAAATTCTGGGGTGAAACAATGTAATTTCAGCCCTTAAAAAAAAATTATGTATTATACGTATCAGACATATTGTATCATGTATCGTACAATATGGGACAAAAACGATACAAAGATACGTTACGTATCGTTTTTCAGGTGTATCATTACGTATCGTACGATATTAATAACTATGGCCAATGCCTTTACTTGATTTAGATTTACTTCCACTCTTTTGTGACTCACCAGAAAGTCAAAGAACATTTCAGAGCCAATCTCGAGTGCACATTTTGATGCGTTGAGCTTCATTTGGTATTTTCAAAGGACATCAAAAGTCTTTCTTAAATTGGAGAGATGGTTGCCAGACTTTTGACTCTTCACCACTATATCATCAATATAGACTTCTATAGTGTCACCTATCATTTGCGAAAACATTTTCGTCACCGATATTTGATAGGTTGTGCCTGCATTTTTTAGACCAAAAGGCATTATCTTATAACAGTATTTCTCTTCGGGTGTTATGAACGAAGTCTTTTCTTGATCATGCTCGGCAAGTGGAATTTGGTGATAACCTCTATACGCATCTAAAAAACTCATCCGCTCGTGCTCGGCGGTTGCATTAACTAGCTGGTCTATCATTGGCAGGGGGAGTTGTCTTTTGGGCATGCCTTGTTAAGGTTGGTAAAGTCGACACATACCCTCCATTTTCCAGTTTTCTTCTTGATAACTATCATATTGGAGAGCNCTCGGGATATAAATCTGCCCAGCGCGGTTGCCATTCCAATTAGCCTCATGATTTTCTTAACAGTTTTTGATGATTGCAATTTTGCCAATGCTATAACTGTCAAATTGTGTATCGGAAGACGTATCATTTTTCAAAAATAGTGTATCGTATCGTATCATGTGTCGTAAGATACACAATTTTAAATAATTACTAATAAAATATATATACCTTTGTAAAAAAGTCATAGGCTTAATAATGTAGCATTTCATTAATATTCTACCAACTATTTAAGTTCCTAACATAGTTCAGTAATATTAAAATACAAAGATCTCTAATTCAAACTTCTAACATTAACTGCTTGAATAACCTTAATATAAATTAGAAATTTTAAATTCAATTGAACAACATTATTAACAAACTTTATTATTATTATTTTTAAACCATAACTACTGAAATGACATTATTTCACTAGCGAGTGATTTAAAAATAAATTCTGGGGTGAAACAATGTAATTTCAGCCCTTAAAAAAAATTTATGTATTATACGTATCAGACATATTGTATCATGTATCGTACAATATGGGACAAAAACGATACAAAGATACGTTACGTATCGTTTTTCAGGTGTATCATTACGTATCGTACGATATTAATAACTATGGCCAATGCCTTTACTTGATTTAGATTTACTTCCACTCTTTTGTGACTCACCAGAAAGTCGAAGAACATTTCAGAGCCAATCTCGAGTGCACATTTTGATGCGTTGAGCTTCATTTGGTATTTTCAAAGGACATCAAAAGTCTTTCTTAAATTGGAGAGATGGTTGCCAGACTTTTGACTCTTCACCACTATATCATCAATATAGACTTCTATAGTGTCACCTATCATTTGCGAAAACATTTTCGTCACCGATATTTGATAGGTTGTGCCTGCATTTTTTAGACCAAAAGGCATTATCTTATAACAGTATTTCTCTTCGGGTGCTATGAACGAAGTCTTTTCTTGATCATGCTCGGCAAGTGGAATTTGGTGATAACCTCTATACGCATCTAAAAAGCTCATCCGCTCGTGCTCAGCGGTTGCATTAACTAGCTGGTCTATCATTGGCAGGGGGAGTTGTCTTTTGGGCATGCCTTGTTAAGGTTGGTAAAGTCGACACATACCCTCCATTTTCCAGTTTTCTTCTTGATAACTATCATATTGGAGAGCCAGGTCGGGTACTGAACCTCTTTACTGATCTGTGACTCCAGCAATCTTGCCACTTCCTCTTTTATTGCCTCCTGATGCCGTGGTGCCGATCTTCTTTCTTTTTGCTTTATTGGCTTGAAATTTGGGTTGACATTCAATTGGTGACATGCGACTTCTAGGGGAATGCTAGGCATGTCATTCGTGGTTTGCGCGAACACATCGACATACTCTTTCAGGAGCAAGATAAGCCCCTTGCGTTCCTTGGCCTCAAATGATGCACCTAGGAGAAAGTATCTTTCTTTATTCTCGTTTAAAGGTACTTTAAGAATTGAAATTTGATTGCACTATTTTAGGAAAAGTGAATAGGTATCTTTCCACACAATCCGTCTTTTTTATATTAAAACTTAGGTGTCGTTTATTTTATTCTCTATTATATTGGGCTAGAAATCAAAATTGCTACCCTTGTTCCTTAGGGGATATGTTCTAAACCTATTCGCCCTACGGTGACCAGTATCCGAGTTCGAGGGAGTAGTTGACGCAAGTCTTGACAGTTTGTATCAAAAAAATAAAATAAAATAAAAATTGCAATGAACCTATGTATAGTAATGGATTTAAATTACNTAGAAATCAAAATTGCTACCCTTGTTCCTTAGGGGATATGTTCTAAACCTATTCGCCCTACGGTGACCAGTATCCGAGTTCGAGGGAGTAGTTGACGCAAGTTTTGACAGTTTGTATCAAAAAAATAAAATAAAATAAAAATTGCAATGAACCTATGTATAGTAATGGATTTAAATTAACGAATTTGAACTAGGCACGGCTACACTGCCAATTTTTTTTATTATTGGAAATTTTTGTGTTACACAGTGCCTTCAGACATGAGCAATTACTTGCGATATTTTTGTTTGTTGCATATAGTGTCTTTAGGCATGAACAATTTCTAATATCCATAGTTATCAAATTGTGTATCGGAAGGTGTATAGTTTTTAAAAATAGTGTATTGTATCGTATCGTGTATCGTAAAATACGGCGCAATTTTAAATAATTAATAATAAAATATATATACTTTTGAAAAAAATCATAGACTCATAAAAATATAACATTTCATTAATATTCCACCTACTATTCAAGTCATCAATATAGTTTACTAATATTAAAATGCAAAGTTTCTATCATAGTTCACTAAAAAAGGCAAAAAAAAAAAAAAGGCAAAGGACATACCGACACTACNAACGAATTTGAACTAGGCACGGCTACACTGCCAATTTTTTTTATTATTGGAAATTTTTGTGTTACACAGTGCCTTCAGACATGAGCAATTACTTGCGATATTTTTGTTTGTTGCATATAGTGTCTTTAGGCATGAACAATTTCTAATATCCATAGTTATCAAATTGTGTATCGGAAGGTGTATCGTTTTTAAAAATAGTGTATTGTATCGTAAGATACGGCGCAATTTTAAATAATTAATAATAAAATATATATACTTTTGAAAAAAATCATAGACTCATAAAAATATAACATTTCATTAATATTCCACCTACTATTCAAGTCATCAATATAGTTTACTAATATTAAAATGCAAAGTTTCTATCATAGTTCACTAATATTAAAATGTAATGGAATTGATAAATAAAAAAAGGCAAAAAAAAAAAAGGCAAAGGACATACAGACACTAGNAGACATGAGCAATTACTTGCGATATTTTTGTTTGTTGCATATAGTGTCTTTAGGCATGAACAATTTCTAATATCCATAGTTATCAAATTGTGTATCGGAAGGTGTATAGTTTTTAAAAATAGTGTATTGTATCGTATCGTGTATCGTAAANGTTACACAGTGCCTTCAGACATGAGCAATTACTTGCGATATTTTTGTTTGTTGCATATAGTGTCTTTAGGCATGAACAATTTCTAATATCCATAGTTATCAAATTGTGTATCGGAAGGTGTATCGTTTTTAAAAATAGTGTATTGTATCGTAAGATACGGCGCAATTTTAAATAATTAATAATAAAATATATATACTTTTGAAAAAAATCATAGACTCATAAAAATATAACATTTCATTAATATTCCACCTACTATTCAAGTCATCAATATAGTTTACTAATATTAAAATGCAAAGTTTCTATCATAGTTCACTAATATTAAAATGTAATGGAATTGATAAATAAAAAAAGAAAAAAAAAAAAAAGGCAAAGGACATACAGACACTAGTGGGATTATGACATAAAAAGAAAATAGAAAAATGCAATGGATTGACCTAATTGTGAAATAAAAAAGGATAAAAAATTAAAAACACAATGGTTCATCCAACTGTACTGTATTTTAAGACATAGTCAGTTTGACTTAAAAGGGGATCATATACCCAATATTTGTTCTGATTCATAGACGAGAGTGCCTGATTAAATAAATAAAAAAAAAAGACGAGAGAGAGATCGCGAGAGCGATGGTGAGATAGAGAGAGAAAGATCGTGAGACAGAGAGAAAGATTGCGAGATAGCGATCGTGAGACGNCTGATTAAATAAATAAAAAAAAAAGACGAGAGAGAGATCGCGAGAGCGATGGTGAGACAGAGAGAGAAAGATCGTGAGACAGAGAGAAAGATTGCGAGATAGCGATCGTGAGACGGAGAGAGATTGTGAGACTAACAAAGTGTCTCTCTGCTTCAATGGTCTTGGATGATATACTTCGATGGTTTTCCAGTTTTCTAGGGTCTTCTGCAATGGACCTTTGCCAGGAAGAAAAAGAAGTATTTTCTAAAATCTGAAGAAAAAACAACCAAGGGTTTCATCCGAAATTTACAGGTTAGTGTTGCTATTTTTTTCAATTTTAAAAATTTGTTTGTTTTGCTTTTGCTTAGGTGTTTTTGCTGATTTGTGGCTTTGGTGGACCGGTAGTTCTTATCTTCATCTTTGTTGCCTTTTCTTTGGCATTGTCTCTATTCTCTGAGGCTGTCAACGATTTGGTGCGAATCAGTTTGACTCCGATGCAAATCAGTCATCTCAAACAATACTATGTGAATCAACCGTACATTCTAATCGGATGATAGTATGCAAAAATGATACAAAACTCCGATTTATATCGTTTTACCTTTGTATCGTGACGTATCGCGTATTGTACAATACTAATAACTATGCTAGTGCCTCAATAAAGCAAATATACTTTATGGCCAACACAATACCTCCTGGTTATAGACATGCTTTGGCACTAGGTATTCACGTACATATTTTCACTTGCCCAACATGAAGATGAACCAGTTATATATAGGTTCATGCTACTGTTATTGGAGTTTTAGTTGAAGATGACTACAAATGTTACAAACCAATCCATCAACTTCTATATATCGAAAACCAAGGATTAAAGGAGGGATTAAAAAAGGAACTTATCAAAAAACATAGGGAAAAACCTAGCATCAAAAAAATGTTGCATACTCATGCATTTGGTCTGTAAAGATGCAACGTTCCATAAACTTTTTATGCTATATGAAAATTTTCATGCTTATTCGTTCGGTTGTTCTCACATATTTGAATCATCGTGCCCTTAGAAGATATGTGACCAAAATTTTCAAATTTCATGAAATTCCTTGATTGGTGTCCATGGTTAAGTTTTGAATTTTTATTTTGGAGTTGGTAATTGAGACTGCATTAAATTTTGTCTCCTTTAGCAGTGTTGTTAGTTGTTACAAACATGAGTTTAATTGTTACGGCCATAGCATTTGACTTGCAATATCTATTCATAAAACTAAGATATAACAACCAAGGTACGAGTGATTTTGTGTGCACGAGAATGGTGATTGTTGCTAAAGCATCCAATTCAAATTCAATTGGTTATAGGTGGCAAGACCACTCAATCATATGAACTAATGTTGGGTGATCCTAATCTTTGATCTATTATAGAAGCTCTTTTCACACCCTCCATGTAAATTCGGGTTTGCTCTTGGGTTAATAAATCAAACCGAAACAGACAAACAAATATATCGGGAAATTCAAATAGGTGAGAATCTTGGCCCACTAACTACCCAATGCCTACATTGAAAGATTATGGCCAGCCAAGGTTTGTTTATATGGTTAAGGGGCTTCTCCACATGTGTTATCAATTGGTTGAGTTAGATGATTTAACAAGGTATCAAAAGTGGGCATTGGGAGGGTTTGGGCAAGATTCAATTCCTTCATTATGGTAATTGATTCTCCCTTTGTTTGTGTCACTCGTTATGTTTTTGGATTTGTCTTCAAATTCTTGTCTATCTCTCCATGTGGTAGTGAGGGTCACATATGCAGAGAAGTATTAGAGCTTGGTCCACATTGATAGAATAATACGTTCCAAATAAGTATATGACCCTTTTGAACTGCTACACTTATAGCCAATTAGTTTTGGGTTGGATATCTTAATATAGTGTCATAGCAAAGTTTGGGAGTCAGTGGATTAATTATCTCACCCATCTGAAATTTTCATTATATTTGTTTGTTTGTCTGAGCTCGATTTTTGCGTGCCTCGCATGTGAGGAAGTCTGTGAAGAGAGTTTGTATCCCATATCGAAAGATTATGGCCATCCAAAGTGAGTTCATATGGCTGACGACCTCTCAATTTGTTACCAGTTGATTTTGAATTGGGATGCTCTAAATAGTTGTCATTTGTCAAACTGGTGGGAAAGTTTTATTTTTTAAATGTTTCTTCCTTTCTTATACAGAGAGAGAGGCAGAGAGATAGATGGTGGGTGCAAGGAGCACGGTAGATAATTTAACCCTGATTTATCAGATGATTAGCATCCCGACAACATTCTGTTTCACTCAAAGCGCACACACGCATGTGCGCAAATGCACCCACATTCACCCACTCACAATAAAAGCTTAGTTTTTGTCTGTTGTCATTCTGTACATGGTTGGTCACTCTGTGAAATCCTTTTCTAAGTGAGATTAGTTCACTATTGCCCATATGCCCTTATGCTGGACGTAATTTGGTGATACTCTCTTGAGCTTACGTAGGTATAAAGTTGCCACCCATTCAGTTTATATATTGTGTCTTAGAAACCTTGAATAGTGTGAGGGTTATCTTTTTTCTTTCGTATGCATACAAATATAATGTTACTTGAACATCTCTGGTAATGTTTGCAGGAACGGTTGCAAAGGTCTCTGATGGTTTGCCAGGACAAATTTGAGGCAGCCAAGCTCCAACAAATCAGAACTGATTCCATGAAGGATTTGGAGTTGTGCGTTGACCAGTCAATCCAGGACAGCATCACGGCATTGCCACATCTTGCTGCAAGATTGAAGTCTTCTCTCACAATCAATGATTAGAAAAGGATGCCGGGATAAATTTTTTCAGCCGGTTTGTTATTTCTCACTTTTTAATTGAGTTATTAAAAACTGATCACAACTTCTGATCGGCAGGGACTAAGGAGGCCTGGAGAATAAAAACAACATGCAAGCATCCACCTGTTTTTGCATACTAACCTTACACACTGTTTTACTTCACCTTGTACTGATGCTATTTATTGAAGTTATATGGTAATTAGGCTACTTGTTCAATTTTACCTATGGTTCTGAAACCCATATCACCCCAAGCTGGAGCTTGCGATGGAGATTGCTTGTAGACATTCCATACAAGATTATGTTCGGAAATTGAAGTCTACAGTCAATTAGATGGGTATAAGTTTATTTTGATGGTGGTTTAAAACTTGTGATATAATCAACAACGATTTGCATATTTGCACATTTTTTCTACAGTTTGAGCATGGCTGATTCAAGTTCAGCTCACTATATAAATAAGATGAGAGGAATGGCTACTTTGTTTTTCTGTTAGCCACATCATCGACCAGAGGTGATTTTATTAATTTCTGATGACAACTAAGTAGTTTGTGGAACCAGTCTTCATACTTCTCTTTGGCCTTTGTAAGCAATCTCCAACCTATAGAGTGTAACCTTGCAGCCAGGTGGATAAGGTTAGACCTCTTCCAATAAGCAGGAAAAGTAAAGTTAAAAAGAAAAAAAAAACCTTAAAACTATACTGTAATTCTCCCCCTACCCCTTCCTCTCCCCAAAATACCACCCAAAGAAAAATGAAAGAAAAAGGAAAGAAAGTATCAAATTGTGGCAACATACTTTAACCAACAGAAGTTTACTGATTTATAGCTCATGTTCAGCAGCTCCTGTTGGATAATCGTATAATGGAGCAGCTGGTTTTTAGCTTTTAACAGTTTTATAAGAGATTAGCACATCATCAGCTCTACAGAGAGGGATTGGCATATGGACTGTAAAAAGGCAACTGCAGCACAAGGCGCAGCATCCTGGGTTCAATTTCAGAAATGGTATTACTAGACGTCTTGAAGGAGAATACCAAACAGTCATTGATGCTGCAATTCTGCTACATAAAATCCATTTGGTGTTCTGCAACATCAAACAGTCTGCAGAGTCGCAGGAAACTTGCACTATGATGGGAGTATTATGCCCCTACAAGCAGCAGCTCATGAACTCACCAAATGATGCATTGCTATAAAATTTACAGGCTTTATTCCGTATTGCAGCACTAGTAGATATTCACCATATAGTCTATTAGTAGTAAGTTTTACCTTTGTAGTTACACTACTTCTGTTATCCTTATTCTCAATTTCCAATGGCCAAAAATAGGAAAAACAATGAAAGGTATGTTCAGAAAGCTACAATTTCCAAAAATCTTGTGAGACTGAGAAGTGGAAATCGAACACAAGCAGCACACTCATGCCTAATTATGTGGCCTCATTCTTGTTTTTATGCTCTTCAAACTTATCGATGGCTCTCTGAATTCATATGTACCTCCAACAGCTTTCATGGTATAGAAGTATACCCCCNAGAGAGGGATTGGCATATGGACTGTAAAAAGGCAACTGCAGCACAAGGCGCAGCATTCTGGGTTCAATTTCAGAAATGGTATTACTAGACGTCTTGAAGGAGATTACCAAACAGTCATTGATGCTGCAATTCTGCTACATAAAATCCATTTGGTGTTCTGCAACATCAAACAGTCTGCAGAGTCGCAGGAAACTTGCACTATGATGGGAGTATTATGCCCCTACAAGCAGCAGCTCATGAACTCACCAAATGATGCATTGCTATAAAATTTACAGGCTTTATTCCGTATTGCAGCACTAGTAGATATTCACCATATAGTCTATTAGTAGTAAGTTTTACCTTTGTAGTTACACTACTTCTGTTATCCTTATTCTCAATTTCCAATGGCCAAAAATAGGAAAAACAATGAAAGGTATGTTCAGAAAGCTATAATTTCCAAAAATCTTGTGAGACTGAGAAGTGGAAATCGAACACAAGCAGCACACTCATNATAATTTCCAAAAATCTTGTGAGACTGAGAAGTGGAAATCGAACACAAGCAGCACACTCATGCCTAATTACGTGGCCTCATTCTTGTTTTTATGCTCTTCAAACTTATCGATGTCTCTCTGAATTCATATGTACCTCCAACAGCTTTCATGGTATAGAAGTATACCCCCNGCACACTCATGCCTAATTACGTGGCCTCATTCTTGTTTTTATGCTCTTCAAACTTATCGATGTCTCTCTGAATTCATATGTACCTCCAACAGCTTTCATGGTATAGAAGTATACCCCCAAAACAAACAGTGTCAAGCCTCCAGCAACAACCAGGTTCTTCATCTTGGGTGCAAGACTGCCAAATCCTAAAAGCCTAGCCATCTCTTAAGCTAGTGCCTACTTTTGTTATGCCTTAAAAACTGCAATTAGATTAGAAATAACTGAATTGTAAACTTGTGATACTTAGATATCGCATGCTACAGAAAAATAAAAAATGGCGTCGAGCATAATTTTTTGGAGATAATTGATATAACAGGATAGACTTTAGAAAGCATCGAATCAAAACTGCTATAGGGCTGCTGCCAATGTATCACCAGCAACAGTAGTAAGAGCAAAAGTAACGGCAACAGTAACAGATGACACTAAGTTATCAGTACGATCTCTTGCTTGCAGAAAGTATACTAGACAATACTTAACGAGTATTTATCGATCATGCATCATTTGCACCCATGGCTACGATGCATATTTCAATGAATTCACTCATCCAAAAACATGCACACTGGGTAATCGGATAACCTCCTTAAGGTGTTAACTAAGGTTAAAAACTACAATTTAGTCATTTTTTTATGAACACACACAAAGGGATACATAGATATATTATGAAATGATACCTAGTTCGGCTGGGAAACTACAAACAATGTTGCTTTGGTACATTGGCAATACGTACTTCAACCATTTTCTTCTATTTGCCACTAAGGAAACTTGCACCATGAGACAATGGATGCTTTTCATTCCTCTTTCATCCTCTCCTTGTTCTATGGTTACCTGGAACTAGTACCAAGTAAAGTCAATTTCAAGTTAAACTTTAAGAAAAAGACGTTTCACTTTTGATGGAAAATGAAGATAGATTCTCTCCTTGGCAAAGGGAACCCCCTTTCCCCTTTCTCTAATAATAAGAAAGTAGCAGGTTGCAGTCTTGAAGTCTGTCTTCTTCAATGGATAAGATTCAAAGGGNAAAGGGAATCCCCTTTCCCCTTTCTCTAATAATAAGAAAGCAGCAGGTTGCAGTCTTGAAGTCTGTCTTCTTCAATGGATAAGATTCAAAGGGTTTGATAAAATTTAATGGGTAATAGTCTAACCTTGCTTCTAGGCTTACGGAAAAAGGCAAATCCGAGGCTCTTTACTAATATAATATCATAGGCGACACTTCCTTAAAGAAAATCGTGCTCCCATGTTGTGTGTAGAATAGTTTCTCTTGTGGTCCTTCAATTGCCGAAAGCCATAAGCTACCACCTTCCCGGACAACATCAAAACACATTCCAGCTTATCTTTTGAGGCATCACAAAAGACTGTGAACATCTGCCCTCTCTCGGGCACAACCAAAATATGAGCTGAAGTCAGCCGCTTCTTTAACTCCTGAAATGTCCTCTCACTTGAGTCATCCCACTGAAATCTGACCTCCTTCTTGATCAATCTCATCATAGGTGCCACTAGTCAGGAAAAGGCTTCGATGAATCTCTAATAGTACCCCACCAATCCCAAGAAACTGCGTATCACAAAGATTGATTTCGAATTCTCCAAACTCTTCATTGCCTCCACCTTCTCTAGGTCAATGGATACACCCGAAACAGACACCACGTGACCCAAAACTTCACCTCTGTCAGCCAAAATTCACACTTGCTGAACTTGACATACAATTGATGGTCTCTCAAGGTCTGGAGAACGATCCTAAAGTGTCCTTCATACTCCTCCTCAGACTTAGAATAGATCAAAATATCATCAACAAAGACTATAATAAATTGATCTAGATAGGGTTGGAAAACTTTATGCATGAGATCCAAAAATGCCACTGGGGTATTCATTAACTCAAAAGGCATCATCATAAATTCAAAATGCCTGTACTGAGTCCTAATTGTCATCTTAAGGATATCAACCTCCCTAATCCTCAACTAATGGTATCCTATGAGCAGATCTATCTTGGAGTAGGCTTGTACCCCTCTTAGTTGGTCAAAAAGATCATTGATCCTCAGTAGTGGGTACTTGTTTTTGATAATGACCCGATTCAACTGTCGGTAGTCAATACAAAGCGTAAGGGTCCTGTCTTTCTTCTTAGCAAATAGCATCGGAACACCCCAAGGTGAGGTATTCAGTCTAATGAAGCCTCTATCCAATAACTCTTATAACTAGACCTTTAGCTCTTGCATCTCCACTGTTGGCACCCTATGCAGTGTCATAAAAATAGGGGTTGCATTGGGCTGTAACTCAATGGTAAAGTCTATATCCCAATGCAGTGGTAACCCCTATAACTCACCCAAAAAGACATCCGCATAGTTACACAAACTCGAGGCAAACCTAACTTTTGTCTCACCTCATCCTCCAATGTAAGGCTAGTAAGTCAACCCTAACAACTTGTGTTAACGGGAGTCATACACCGCTTGGGGTAGAACATTGTGCTTCTTACCCTAAAATTTGAAATAGACATCCTTTGGTGTATAAGCAATGACCCTCTTCCGATCACAGTCGATGACAACTCGATATACCACCAACCAATCCATCCTCGATGATGACGTCGAACTCCGTCATATCCATGACCCGAAGGTCCTCCATGAGCTAGATCCCACTGATCTCTAACTCACAACCCCAACATATCTAGTTTATGCAGACTCTGGCTCCTTAGGGTGAACTCGCATACAGGGGCTCTTCTAGAGTCTCAACCTCTAAGCCTAAGTCTCGTACGCATGATGTAGCAATAAAAGAGTGTGATGCACTAAAATCAAATAATACTCTAGTCCACAACTTAGATAGAAGGAATGTACCCTGAATCACTGACTAATCTGTCAGCGTAGTCTGTGGTGTGATGGGGAAGACTCGCGCCTAGGTCCCTGAAGTCCCTACCTGAAAGCCTTGTCCTCGGCCTTGGCCTACACCCTATCCCATTAGGCCTGTATATCGATGTTACCAAGCTGTGGTGCCCTAATTTCTAGGTGCCATTATGCAACCCATTTATCACCCATCAACCCGTAAAAATAACCCGTGATACTACATAACCCGATAATATGTTGAGATGCCCGATTCACTAGGTTCCTTAACCTAACAAAAATTTAGGCAAAGTCTCCCTTGTACGGGGGGCTCTACCTAACACACACATACACACTTGTGTATTATATAACCATATGACCACATTGGGTCCAACATGGATATCCAATTGATATAGTATTGTATACCAACCTCTATGACATACATTCATTAACAAAAGAATAATTTCCATAAGAGTCCCATTACATGATTTTAATAAAATACAAGTTTTGTACTTAAAAATATACAAAACCAAAATGTAATTTACATACAAGGGACTACAACAATCCATATCAAGAGCCACATCCCAACTTTGTCCTCAAAGTGGGCCCAAGTTAGGGCCATTAGCGGACATCCAACACCTGAAATATATCTCCATAAAGGGTGAGCCACGCTCAATAGAGTATCCTATGGAGATTACCTCCAAACCCATATGCATATGAAATGTCCCATACAAACCTCATGTCAAACATCCATTCAAAAATATATATTTCATAAACGAATGCTACAATTACATGCAATGCTATGAGATGAGAACTCATGCATGCAATGCAACACTGAACTCCACCGGCTCACATAACACATGCAATGTCATACATATAAATTTGAGAATTTCAAGTCCCTGCCATTGATGTTAAACATCTAATGACTATTTTATAAAAATCTATGTCTTTTTGGGTAGGTATTTTCTAGACTTATACCAATGGTTACCCAACTGGTAAGGAATTTTAGGATTTTCACCTACGGTTCTGCGTATAGCAACACACTTTATAGATTCAATACCAACGGAAGCGTGTATCTGAAATTACCAGGTCTTACACCCCAGGGAGAATTTAGTCCTTCTTGATAAGCCTGACATGTTTTTTAATGCAAATCCGTGCGACTTAGCCAGATCTATGTCCAACTTTTTCGAGCCCACGTATCAACCCACCAAGAATGGTGTTTTATTAAAGACATGCACACACACTCACACTAATGTCGGATGCCCACGAATGCGATACTATCTGTGCTTGTGCAAAAGCAACGTGCAATTGCAATTCATATAATCACGCTCATCATGTCACAAAGCATATAATAAACATATTCATTTCCATAAACATTGCCAAGCATGTCATATATGGTTACAATCCAAATAACCTACTTGCATTTACCTAATCATTTATCAAGGCACAATATCAATTATAGCATTAAAGCATATAAAAGCATTCTACCATATCACCCAACACATGTTAAATACATTGATTAACTCAATTAACATGCTTGATTCATTTAGGCATTTTATTAAACACCTAGGTTGCATACAAATGTAAACATATAGCACACCCACATAATCCATCTCATCAAACCAAAGATCTTCATACCCAAAGTTGTTCAACAACCCAATTCAAGTAGGATTTAGACAACATGTTCACCATTTCCAATTAGCTCACTAGCTATGTTAGCTATAAAACTAATCATGTGATTAACATATATTTACTCAAACCCATTTCATATAGTAACCATAGCTTGAAAATAAACTTGGATAGAAGGGAACCCTACTGCTTGTAGCGTGCGCACAATGTAGATCGACTCCTCATGATACCACACAGTGCTTTGTTCAACTTCTAACCAAAATTCCAACTTCTGCCACGTGTCAAAACAGGACTTGGTTAGTATTGACGCGTAGCCCTCGTTATTGTGAACAACTTTAATTCTTGCCCCAACTTGATTTGTCGAATAGATCATTGTAGATCGAAGGAAAAAGGAAGAAGAAGTTGAAGAGAATGAGCTCTTCTCTCTCTCTCTCTCTCTCTCTCTCTCTCTCTCTCTCTGTGGTGAAAATTCTAAGAAAAAGTCTGCCACTTTATTTCCCCTGTTTATATACTTGGCCCTTAAGGCACCAAGTGTCACATTTTCATTGGTCCAACTTTGTCCCAACTAATCACATCTCGCCATGTGTCATGTTTGATATAATTTTATGAGATATATTTTAAATTATAGTATGGGTTCGACGATTAAAATCTGTTCGCAAGAATTTAATCGCGCGACACCCAATCACATCGCAACACTTAAAAATTCAGCTGTTTCAAAATTTAATAAAAATAGGAATTAATTGCACAAGAGGTCCCCAAAGTATGAGGTTTGTCTCATTTTAGTCCCCAATGTTTCAATTGTATCATTTTAGTCCCTGAAATATTGAATATGTTTCTATATGGTCCTTCAAGCAAACAACGTCCAGATTGCTAACAAATTTTTATCATAAACTTGTCACGTAATAGCTAAATATGAAAAAAAAATAATTTTGGCTCTTNTGAGTAAATTTTGTTTCTCATACTGCATATAATAACCAAGCCAAGAATATGATACAATCTCCCTTACCTTGGTTATTGTAAGATTGAGCTATATTATTTATTTAAATGGGTTGATGCTGGTTAAGAGATATTGAAGAAAAAGGTGAAATTTTGCTTATTTGAGAATACTTACATTGGTTACTTGCTAGGAAGAGATAAAAAAAAAAGAATAGAGCTATGGGGAAAAAAAGAGGGAGAAAAGAGCTATGAAAAAAAAAAACAAGATGAAAAATAAGAAGACAACAAGTCTAGCATTGAAATTGAGAAAAAAGTTGAAAAAAAAAAGAAAAAAAAAGTACGAGCAAGTATGGTGAATAGTGCTTCTAAAGGATGATGAGAATAAGTTTATAAAAATGGAATATGGTTGAATAGTGTTAGGTGTTACTTTCTCATGATAATGTTTTGAATTCTTAAATACCTTTCATTTCAAAACCCTAATTCCAAGACCCCATTACAACCTTTGAAAAAGACCCATTTGATCTCAAGAGTATATTGGTTGATGCATGATGTGTGTATAAGGAGGGGAATAGTACTTGTTTTATTGATCATGTATTGATTTCCTTTCATAAAACTATGCCAAGTCCTTTTTATTGATATAGTGGTTATTGATTATGAGATATATGTGAGATACATTTTGTTTGATTTAATGGTTAATTGCATGGGAAGTCCCTAAAGTGTGGGGTTTGTCTCATTCTAATTTTCAATATTTCAATTGCATCATTTTGGTCCATAAAGTAATGAATATGTTTCTATATGGTTCCTTAAGCAGACAAAGTCCAAATTGCTAATGATTTTTTTATCATAAACGCACGTGATACCTAAATGTTATCAAAAAAAATAATTTGGGTAGCTCTTGATCAAATATAATAAAAACTCGTTAGCAATTTGGATGTTGTCTACTTAATGAACCACATAGAAACATATTCAATACTTTAGGGACTAAAATGAGACAACTCCTGTACTTTTTGGACCACTAGTGCAATTAACCCTTGATTTAATTTAAATTTGCTCACTTGTGATATTATGAGGGTACATAGTCACTATAATCTGAGTGAATTTATTGTTGAGGATATATTTTGGTGAGGATTGCATCAAAGCTAACCGTAGATAGTGGAAGAAGTGAGTTGTTCTTGATTGATTATATGATCATGTTTAGTTATTTGCACACAGCACGCAAGGTTCAATGAGAATTTGATTTGTGAATACTATTGTATAGACTTTAATTCTATAAATTGACTTGGTATGAACTTGTTCGTGTTTTCACCAATATGTTGTTGTTTTTATTCAGTTAAAATTATGCGTTGAATTCAAGATATTAATAGATTAATGGAAGTTTATAGGTAACTTCACTGGAAACCTTCACGAGACTAAATTTTTCCACTAGGGAGAACCTAGAGGTATAAAGGCTTATTGCGTAGGCTAAATGTAATCGGGAGTTCTACAAAAGTGAATTAGTTGTTTTCTTTTAATTTTTAATTTTTGATCTAGGTATTCCTAGGGACTAGTAATATTCAGGTCGGTGTATGCGGATCCGTTGGTGTAAGTCCATAAATACCCACCCCAAGAAAGACCTAGAAATTTTCAAATAGTCATTGGGTGAGTGAAACTAATGGCGGGGACCTGGAAGACCGAGTTTTAAAAATCATGGCATTACATGGGGAAAAAGAGTCAGGAAGGACTCGGGTTGAGTTGCATGATTGAGTCTCATCTCACTTCATGGCATGAAATTGCTAAGATTCCAAAATGGAATGATGTGCACGTGTTTGGAATGTTGTTGGTTGTGAATTGTTGCATGGGAACATTGCATATGCACTTAGGTTTGGGAGTAACCTTTATAGAAAATACTTTATTGGGCATGACTCACCCTATATGGGAAAATATTTCAATTGCAGACTACACTTCGATGGATGACACTCGGCGCATCAACAATGAAGAAAAGCCGAGTTGCGGCTTTTGAAAACAAGTTTTGTGTAAAACTTAGGTTTAATTCCATTTTGACATCTAACCGTGTAAATGGCTTGTAATAAAACTTGTAGATATCAAGTTTTATGTGATATAACATCATTATGTATGTTTGAGATGATATTAGAATGGTTAAAATTGGAATTGAAACGTAAGAAAGATGAAACAGGAAAAAATGGGCACAGTGTACTGGTACGGCGAGGTTCAGAAGGCAAACCGTACCGGTACGGTGAGGTCCAATGAGCAACCCGTACCGGTACGCTTTGGCAGATTTTGAATTTTTTTTTTTCTTCCAAAGCCTTGGGCTATGCATCCTTTGGTTCCAATGATACAAATGGACTTAAATGGAGATATATTGGGGTACATTGAACCTCAATAGGATTAAATGATTAATGGAACACGGGTGTTACGTGTGATGTAAGATTTTGATAACGAGATAATATTAGCATGATGTCGGATCAAATGGCACTCATAGGCATTTCCGCGGGTTGACGGGTTGTCAACGAGACCCCCAGTTTTAGGGGTGTCACAGGATCAACTTGGCTAACCACCATAAAATAGTTGACATTATAAAAAACTCAAGGAAACATTCTCAAAAGAGTAGAGAGGAGCACTATTAAGGTCGATAACCTTGCAAGCCATGTAACACCCCAATCCCACTACATTATTATTAAAACAAATATATATAAATTTATATAAGGATATAAAATTAGGCAATCCCACTCTTAATTAAAAAATTTGTATTAAAAGAAAATCCGTCCTAAAAATATTTATTTTAGGATAATTTTTTAAAAATAAAAGTCTTGGTACACTAGCCTACTACCATATAGTATATACATAACCCAAAAAAAAAAATGTTTACAAATGTTGCTTACACGCCAAAAGGGGAAGAACAAAAATATTTACATCATGTACATCCCAAAAGGTTTTTCTTTAAAAAAAAACAAGAAACTGACATGATCCTTTCCTGATAACTCCTAACTGGACTCCTAGTTTCGGTAGTGGACTGCAAGCTTGTGTACAGTTTACTTGAAAAAGATTTCAAGAAAATTTTTTAGTGAGTTCTCATTCAAAACTTTAGAAATAAAGCAAAGAAATAATGTGACATCCTTGCTTATTAGTGGAATTTTAATATTTTTGATTCCATAACTAATTCTCGATATCCTATTATGTTGCTCTATGGTTTCACATATAGATAACCATCCCGCCACCCAGGCGACCACACAACACAATTTAATCATCATGTCAGTATACAATCGTCACTCAGATTACTCAAGAACATGTATCATTTTTTTTCATTTTTCGAACAACTCACATCACATCAATAAATTCAACTTTCGTCACCCAAACGAGATCAACTTTAAGATATCTCCATCATGAAGACAAACTTCAACACTTGGGTTACTTTTAGTCATGTAGACAACCCAGTTTGACGATTAGTTTTCATCCCTTAGATGCGTGATTGTGCAAATAAAATACGTCACTTAGACATCTGACGCTTTATCGTCTCAAACCATTGAGTTTTTTCTTTCCGCTTGTCACACAGACAACTAAACTATAATATTATAGTTTGTAACGAAGACATCTTGTTCCCATCGTAACATTATGACACTTAAGCCATTTATTCACAATATAACTTATAAGATAGACAGTAGCATAAGTAATCAAACATTTATACATAGATAAAACAAGGGTTAGCGTACGTACGTTCCTTGCAAAAAATTTATTTTGTGGATGACTCCTCTGCTGGAGCTTTTTGAGTTGCGTTTTTTATTGTGCTCGTCCCCGAACCTAACACCCATTATTCGCAATCCAATTCGAGTGTTAATAAATAATACCACTTACTCAAATTTGTTTCCTCGAATTAAGTTTCGTAATTTAATCATGTCATGTTCAATAACTCATCCACATGTAATAATATAATTATTCAAATCGATTGAACTACTAGTTATAATCAATGCGAGTTACGTGAAAATAATCTATTTCATAGCGAGTGAAATGACCTACTTGAATCCATTACATCTAAGGTAAACTTTTCTCATAAAATTGTAGTAAACCAAAATATATTTGAATCTACATAATTTCCCCTAAAATCATAAGATTGCATATTTTCTTATAATACTCATTACCCATGAAATTCATGAAAATTCAAGAACAATTCACAAGATTCTTAATTACCCACCAAACTACAATCTTTCTTAACCAAAATTCAACCCATATACAACAATTCCACTCAACTATTTTTTTTTATATAACAACTCTAACTTACTTCACATACCCACATAAATATTAAGGTGAATTCTTCATGCATTAAATCAAAACTCATACTAAACATCATACATATATATATATGCACCATTCAAACACATACCAAATACCATACTTTAAGAAAATGTAACACTCAAAATGTAGATATTAGAGTTGGATTTGTAAAACTCGAATAAATTTAAATTTTTGTGAAAAAGGGCAAAACACTAATTTGCCACTTCAGTGCGGGTTGAAAATTCATATTTTTCTAGACCTCAAATGATGAAACAGACCTTATTGCTAAATTCGTCTCACAAAATCTAGCTGTCCAGTCAATTTTCGTCAGATTCTGAGATAGTCGAATATTTTACGTTTTACGAGACGACTAGATGTTGAGTGACCTAAAAAATGCCCCCAAAAATATAATTTCAAAAATTTTAAAACAATTTAAATAAATTTCATATCAAAATATTTTGAACTTAAACTAGGACAAAATTTAATCGTTTTGGGACGAAAACGGACCCGAGAATAGAGAATGTGTGGCGCGACGTGGACCAAGCATTAAAGGGTATAAATAGGAGACAAAAATTTGATTTTTCTCCACACATCTCTTATGGGTTTTAACGTTGGAATAGAAGAGAGGGAAGAGAGGAAAAAAGAGAGAAAGCTCCAACTCGTATTAAAGTTCATCTATGTGACTAGGGCTATGCAACCATATCAAAAAGGATGGATTTCATCAAAGATTCAAAAATGATATCTTGGAGAAATCAAAGTTAGAGCTTGGGAGGTATTCTTGGAGGCTTTCTACAACTCGTATTATGCTCCAAGAGAGGTAGGGTTTTCATCATAATTGGGTTTATTTCCAACCTAAGTTTGTAATATGGAATGGGTAGTTTGTTAAAAAATTTTAACCCTTGCCTATTGTTGTTAAATTTATGAAATGGGTCTTGCAAATGAGTGTAAAATTTGGGAAAATTTAAACTTTTCGGACAAAGGACAAAATGACAATTTGCCACTATTATACGGGTTTAAAATAAATATTTCTAAAGAGCTCGGATGGAGCAACAGACTTCACCGTTGGATTCGTATTGCAAAATTGAGTTACCTCGTCAATTTTCATCGAATTCTGAAATAGTTGGATTTTACACGTTTTTCGAGATAATTGAGTGACGAATGAACTTTCAAAGATCCCCAAAAATAGAAATTATAAAATTTCCTTATAATTCAGTAAAAGTTCAAATAAAATTAATTTGAACTAAAACTGGAATTTAATTAAGTCTTTTTGGGTTAAAAATAGACCCGAAAGTGATAAATGAGCGGGGCGATGTGGACTACGAAATTAAAAGTATAAATAGAGCTAAATATCTGAAAAATCAGATATTTCTCAACCCTTAGTTAGCTGAGTTCAGGCATGTGAAGAGAAGAGAAGAGAGAGAAGAGAGAAAATACAAATTTCTACCTTTCTCCTCCGATCCAAGAAGTTTCGTCGGTTGGAATCCTTCGGACCAAGAATTAAAGTTGGTCTACGCGATGAGGGCTTTGTGTATGTACCAAGAACGAAGAATATCACTGAAGTTTCAAGGAAGAAATTTTGGGCAAATCAAAGGTTTGGGGCTTGAGAGTTGTTCTTGAGTTTCTCCCTTTCTTTTACGCTCCAAGAGGTAGGGGTTTTCCTACTTTGGTTCATTTCCTACCTATAGTGTTATATGAAAATGTATAGGTTGAAGGGAATATGTATGTCACTCACTTATGCATATGAAATGGGTGAAATGGGTATGGAAAAAAAGGAGTATGTAAATGGGTTAGAATAGATTTTCCTAACTTGAAATTGTGATTTGGAAATTACTTGGTTGGTAATTCCATGGAAAAGTGATTGTATGGGCATGCTATATGTTTAACATTATGTCTTGTGATTGAGTGTGGTTGGCATGAGTTTGCGTTATGCCATGCTTGAGATATGTGTTGGCTATATAAATGTTGATATATGCTAGTTGATGTATTGACATGATATTGGATTTTGGTGATTTTATACATATGATATAAATTGTCATGAAACATGTTGAGATGTGTGGTTTAAATTTGGCTCATTGGCATTCATCACATTGAGCATGCCATTGATTGAGCAATGGTGCATTACATTGCATTTACACGGGAAAAATGCATCCATGGCCATGAGTATGGGTGTGTGAGTGCATGGTTGGATCAATCATCATGCTTGGTGTTTGATGGGTGGGCTCGAAAAAGTGGGGTTGAATATCCTACTGAGTCACACAATTATATACATGGAAACTTTGGTCGGGTATAGCAAGAAGGGATAGATTCCCCCTCGGGTGCAAGGCCCGGCTATTGTTTTATACACTTTCAATGGTGCAAGTCCAAAAAATGTGTATCAGCGTGTGGAGCCGGCGGTGCAACACCAAAAGTCCACTACCCAAATAAAGACACATGGTTTTGGTTGTACAAATGATTCATTTGATGGGAAACATCAAGAAATGAATTGGTTTTTATGAACATATGAGTTTTGTTTCAAAGATGATCATTGAATGTATTTCATCAATGACAAGGGTTTTACACTTGTATTGTATAGTGTGGAGAGAGCTGGTGAGGGCTCGGGTTGATGTGCATGAGTGAATCTCATATCATTCATGGAATGACATGGTAGATTCCAACATGAAGCATGCATATTCTTGCTTGGAATGACTGTATAATTGTGAATGTTGTATATGAATACTGCATATGCACTTAGGTTGAAGAGTAGCCTCTGTAGGAAATATTCTACTGGTCGTTGGCTCACCCTATATATGAGAAACATTTTAGGTGCGGGGTTCGTACCGAGAGAGGACTCACATTCGGGGCCTCAACGATGAAGAAAAGCCGAGTTGTGGCTTTTAAAAACAAGTTTTGTGTAAAAATTTTGTTTAATTCCATTTTGACATGTAACCGTGCAAATTGCTTGTAATAGAACTTGTAGATATCAAGTTTTATATGAGTAACGTCATTATGTATGTTTGAGATGATGCTGGAATGGTTAAAATTGGATTGAAAATGGAAAAAAGGTGAAAAGGTAAAATTGGGCAAAGTGTACCAGTACAGTCTGGTCCAGAAAGAAAGTCGTACCAGTACGCAGTACTGGTACGCATTTTCTAGAAGGTAAACCGTACTGGTACGCAGTACCGCTACACTTTTCCAAACTTTGAATTTTTCGTTAAAATCCTTTTTCCTAGGCCTTTGGGTTAGGTACCCTTTAGTACCAATGATACAAATGGACCTTAAATGGGGTCTATTGGGGTGTATTGAACCCCGATTGGATTAAATGATTAAAGGAACATGAGTTACACGTATGAGTTATAATCCCGGACAAAGAAATATTATTGATGTGATGCTGGAGTGGGTAACAAACATGGGTATTTTCGTAGGTTGACTTGTGGTCAACGGTTAATAAAGGATCCCCAGTTTTAGGGGCATCACAATGAGTAAATTCAATTCTAGTATGAATTGATAATTCGAAATTGCTAACTTGCGATTTCTTGGAAGTTTTGATAATTGTATATGTAGAAATCACTTAATGTAATTTCTTGAGTTATGCGATGAATTTGGACATTTTATGTGATTACATGATTTGATGCCTTGAAGGTGTTTGATTAAATACCTATGTGAAATTGTGTTATTGCATAGATTATGTATAACATGCTTGGAAAAATAGTAGTTGAATGAAAATGTTGATATATTGACATTGTGATGAATTATGGTAATTATATGCTTGAGATATAATTTGCCATGAAATATGTTGATATGTGGTTAAATTGGTCCATATGGCATTCATAACATATTGGACATGATTGTTATTTTGTAATTGTGCATTACATTGCATATACACGGAGACATCATATTTTGTGGGTGTGTGTGTGCATGGTTGGCATCAAACACCACACTTGGTGGATGATGGGTGAGTTCAGAAAAGTTGGGTAGAGGACTCGATTGAGTCGCACGGTTTGCATAATAAATTGGGTCGGGGTTAGCAAGAAGGGCTAAACTATCCCTCGGGTGGGAGACCAGGTGTTTAAGATACACACTTCCTTGGTTTAGTCCATAACGTGTACCGATGTACGCAAAACCGTTGGTGGAAGTCCATGAATTCAGTGTCGGCTGGGGGCCCGTTGGTATAAGTCCATAAATACCCACCTCAAGAAAGACTCGAAAATTTTTAAAAGGCCATTGGATGTACAACATCAATGGCAAGGGCTTGGAATGCCCGGTTTTATACTCAAGGCATTGCATGGATGATTGGAGCCAGTGAAGGCTTGCGTTGAGTTACATGAGTGAGTCTCATCTCATTTCATGGCATGACATAGTGAATTCCAACATTGAGTTGCATATTTTTGATTGGAATGCTTTGTGGCTTGTTGAAATGGCATGTGACATTTCATATGCATCTAGTTTGGGGAGTAGCCTCTTTAGGAGATACCCTATTGAGCGTGGCTCACCCGTTATGGAGAACATTTCAGGTGCGGGGTATACACTAGTAAACGGCTCACACTCGGGGCTTGAAGGATGAAGAAAAACCAACTTGTGACTTTTAAAACCATCTTTTGAAAAACATTTGCTATATATGATTTTGGGCATGTAAATCTATGGAAAAGAATTGTAATCGAACTCATATGGACAATAATTGTAAATCTATGGAAAAGAATTGTAAATCTATGGAAAAGAATTGTAATCGAATTCTTCTCTTTCTTTCCTGGTTATGATCCTCTGTAAACACGACCCAACTCCCAACAGTTCCATGACCATATTACCTGAAGACCCAATCCTTTGTCTTATGATCTGCATGTGTTTACTCTATTTGTACATGGCTCTTTTTCTTCTGTTTGCACTCAAAATCAAGGGATCCTAGCGGAAACCCAGATCTATAGAGAGATGATTAATTTGTGTATTTTGCTTGTAGGTTTTCGGCAGATGAACATATCTCTAACTTTCAACCTCATCTCCAAGCTCAATATATCTATAAATTCAAAACATTGGGTACAATGTTCAATTTAGGTTGGGGGTGAGAACAGTTCATATTTTATGTAGTCTGTAAATTTTTTTATTTTTGCTGTTGTTGTTACTATTTCTGATCATATTGTGTACCTTGCCTTGTATTTTGTACAAATTAATGATTATATCTGTGAGTCAGCTTTAATCGTCTTTGTGACTGACAGACGTTAAAGAACCAGATAGTGAGTCTTAAAGCGTAAAAAACATGGATGTTAACATTTTTTGGTTTAGTCTAGGAGTTTTACGAACTTTTTCATCTGACGTGCATGGTGTGATCATGAGAAAAGCGAGACTGGTAAGAAAAAATGAGATTTGAGAAGAGCAAAAGAAACCCCTCTGTGGTAGAAGCACTTTTGCTAAACACTGTCGTGCCAAAAGGCTTGGTGCATGTAAACAGCGTGGTAGAGTTTTTCACGAGAAAAGAGATAATCAGTGTTCTAAACCAATTTTCAGTCATGCACTCGATCGATTAGACTGGATAGTGAATGAGCTGAGTAAGGATTACTCTGAGATGTCATGCTAATTTCGGTACTTTGCTTAACCGGTTTGTGAGAGAGGAAATTAGGCGAGTCACTAGTTGTTCGAACTACACAGATACAGAGAGAGACTCGAATTAGAGTAGGTGGGGGGATGAATGTCAAGGGTCCAATTTTTTGTAAAAAGTGTAAAAATCCTTTTTGTTTTGTACAAACTCTTTTGACTGAAATGAAAATATGGGCTGAGTAAGGAATGTCCCAAAATACCAACCTAAAGCATGGGTAGGGACTTATCCTAAGATGCCATGAATTTTTGGTTCAAACTTGTGTATATTGCCCTCTTTTATTTTGCGTAGTGTAGTGCAGAAATTTTTTTGATTTTTGATTCCACGTTCGAGCACCAAGTGACGTTCGAACGTTAGTTGCTTGCAGTACTCAGCCTCTGATGGAAACGAAAAGTACTGGGAGCTCAGCCCATTCGAACGCCAATAGCACGTTCAAACGAGAGTAATGTTCGAATGCCAATAGAATGTTCGAACGCCATGAGCATACAACACTTTGGTCTCTGACAAAAGTCAGAAGTATGGGAGCTCACCCTGTTCGAACAAAACTCACGTTCGAATGATCTGTTTAAAATCCTTCTAGATACGTTTAAACGTTAACCACGTTCGAACGTCACTACTCAGACTATAAAAGCCTGGTTTGTCTTCCCCATTTCAAAAACTCCAAAACCCTTGAAAAAACTCCAAACCCTAGGTCGACTTCTCATTACCCAGCCCCCAAAACACCACTCATTCCTGATTTCTACCCCAAATCAACCACACCAAAGCCATTCCCACATCAAGAATCCCCATTTTCACCAAAAACTAAAGCATTTTAAGCCCTAACTATCTCCAAACCCTAAAACCATGCCAAGAGTCAAGCTCACTGCTAGGTGCAACCCAGTCACTCAAGAGCCCAATTTCGTAAAGGAGGTGATTGAAGTGAGAGAGGGGAGACCACCTATTGTCCGAAGATATGACAAAACTCTCTTCCCCTCAGCTCTCATAGCGGACAGTATGAGAACTATTACCAAAATCATGCTGTTGTTGTGAATGAGATGTAATCTTAAGTGATTTTGTTGAATTGGGTATCTTTACAGAGATGGAGAAAAGAGAATAGGGGTTGTATTTGTTGAACGGCGGGGAAGCCGTGATTGACTTGGTGTGGGAGTTTTACTACAATGCTGAAATAGTCAATGGGGCACTAAAGAGTTATGTGAGGGGGATTCACATTGCCGTGGATGAAGATTATATACGGGAATTGAGGCAAGAAGTGCCTCGGGTGTAAAACCCGATATACCCTTCGAGGAAGAATGTGGCGTTGAACATTGTCAAAATCGAGCTAACGGGGGATGATGGGTTTTTCTTGGTCGGGGAGATGATTTCTTCGACAAGGGGAGCTAACCGATAAATATAAAATGTTGAATTTGATTGCGATTTCAAATCTTGCTCCAATTGGACGAAAGAATGAGATCCTCCCTGAGATGACTCGCTTACTTTATGCACTTGGGAAGGGCCACAACATAGACCTCCCCTCACTAATCTTGAATGAAATGAAGGAGGGATGCGATGCAAAGAGGAATACACTCCCTTTTGATACCTTGGTAACACAGATGTGCAAAGACCATGGAGTTAGGGTGAGACCTGAGAGGACTACACAGAGGCCGATGGGATCACTGAACAAGGCTTCTTTCCGGAGGAGCCAAGGTCATAGTGGTGGCCTGGCAGCTAGATAGGGAGGTACCCCTGACCCGTGGAGTTGATGAGATGCAGGACGAGCTTGACAGGGAGGAGGAGAGAGAAATGGAGGAAGAGAGAGACCAGACACATACACAGGAGGTAGGCCCCAACACGAGTACTTGGCATTCTTTACGAGACATCATGCTTAGCATTGAAGCTAAGCAAGATGAAATTCTTAGACTTTTGAGGGGTGAAGCTGCTGGAGATAGTGGATTTGGTGGAGGAGATTGATTTCTGTTCTTGATTTTGGTTGTGATTACTGTTGTTTCTTCTATAAGATTTCTTCTTTGGTAGCTTCTTGTGGATATTTGTAGTTTGTTGTGAAAATTTGTTTCTTCTTTGGTGGATGTTTGTTTCTTTTTGGGTCGATGATTGAGAATACTTGGAAGTTTTTGTGTCTTATTCACTTCTTTTATGATGGATTGAATCATTGGTACTATTGTAAATGATCATATTTCGTGAAGTGAATGGTTCAGTTTATCACTTTTATCTGTTTAAAATGCATGTATAGAATTAGCACTTTAGTAATTCTTGACAAATAATGAAACAGATGCGGATGCTAAAGTTGCTTGTTAAAATGACTAAGTATATGATCGGTTTGACACCTCAACTTAGCAATCTAGACTTAAAACCAGATTTCTTGGAAAATTGGTGTTATTTCTATGCTTAAATTACCAAATGTACATCAATATTTGTTGTTCTTAAGGTACAAGATGATCAGACTCGAAAATGGAATTGATATATAACCGACATTCCCCTGAACAACCCGACATAACCAGTGGAGATAGCGAAAAATATCATGGTAAGCTTTGAGCCTTGCGATGCTTTTTGAGAGGAGATCAATGTTTACTCGAAAAAGGTTTTTCACTATCTATCTTTGAATAATCTCATTAAAGTTGATTTGATTAATGCAACTAAAGCAATCTATTGACATTTTTGTTCCTACGACACATACAGGTTCATATACTTGAGAAAGGATCTTAGACCATCTTTGATTTAACCTTAAACCTTAGCCATTTCTTTTAAAAGAATATCCCTAGTTAGCCATGCTTGAGCCTTTAATGAATGATTTCTTTTTTTTTTTTTTCGAAAAACCCATATGCTAACAAAGCCACAAGAAAGTGTACTTGACATACTTTGCTATCTAACTTTCTTGCATCCTCTTATAAATTAGTATGATACAGAAAAGCAAGAGAAATAGAGAGGACAATGGTATCCACTGTCCAACAAAAGAAAAAAAATTGGTGAGAACAACTGAAAAAGAAAAGAGACTGAAAGACAAGGAATTGCCAAGAAAGTGAAAAAAGAGAAAAATAAGAGAAACACCACTACTAGGCAAAATATCGAAAAGCTAGAAAAATGTGTGCTACACTACATAATAAGAAGATAACTTTTGAATAACATTGATGTCATTTTGTTAGCCACTAACAACTGGCCACGTTACAACCTATACAAAGCCCTAATTAATCTCAAGTCTGATGCATGTGTGTGTTGTCAATCAAAAGTTGGGGCATGTCAAATAGTATTTCTTTATTTGCATCAATAATTCTCCATGAGATTATGCCAAAACATGATTAGTTTGTTTCCTTAAACTTCACTCCTTTTCTAACTGTGCATGTGATTTTTCGACTGGTCATCTTTTGATCACATGCCCTTTGAGAGACAAGTCACTATAATCAGAGCGAATTTTTGCTGAGGGCACTTCTAAGAGAGGTTTATGAAATCAAAGCAAACCATGGAAGGTGGTAAAGTGGAAGGTTTGTTATGTATCAATTCTTGTTTCTAGAAAGACCATTCCTACTACACAAGGAATTCCAAATGCCAATGTAACTGCTGCTAATTTTTGCATAGAATAAATACCTACTAACAAGGAGCATGCGCGATGTAAATTGAAATTGAGGGTTGGGTATCTCAACGACCATGATGCTAATTTACTTTAATCAGCAATCCCACATACACATCTTAAAGTTTGTGGGTAGCTTCACTGAAAACCCTCACGAGACAACACTCGTCCATTAGGGTAAACCTAGTGGTTCAACGGCTTGTTGCATATGCTAAATGCAACCGGATGACCTCCAAAAAAGGCATTAGAAATAGATTTGCATTCCATTGTTATTGTATTACTAGAGGCTAGCAATATTTAGGTTGGGGGGGGGGTGTGATTAGTAGTTAAAATTAGCATATTACTATGCTCTTTTAAGACTAATTATACATTGATGGAGTTTAAGTGATGACATTTCAGGTCCTAAAGTGAACAAGAGCTCAAGAACAACAAAAATCATACTTGGATGTAACACCAGCATATTGGGGGCAAAATTGGAGAAGCTTGGAACAAAGCAAGAACGTTCGAACGCCAACTTACGTTCGAACGTCCACTTGAACTATGAAAAGACCAGATTGCTGAGACATGGCGTGTTGCAGCCAAGAAGGAAGACCTTGAAGTACTTGAGTACCACGTTTGAACACCAACTCACGTTCAAACGTCCACTTGAATTGATTGAAGACCAGGTGATGAGTACAAAGTGCCAAGTTCTGCATAGAGTGTGGAAATAGGTTTCCACAGAAGACCATTGGCCACTTGAGTGAGAGGGTCAAACCCCATCTGGCATTCGAACGCCCATAAAGCATAGACAGAAGAAATGTTTGAACACCTATAAAGCAAAAACAGATACCAAGTTCGAACGCTAACTTACGTTCTCCACAAATAAACTGCAGAGTGGTTGGCTTTCACTTGGACTTGGGCGGCATACACTATTCTTTCACCACCCCCTCCTAATACTTGCCTATAAATACTCCCATTGTGGGAGCTACAAAGGAGGATGTTCTTGTAGAAGACTAGAACTTGGTTTGTAAGGCTTAGACTACACCAAGAACTAGTCAAGAGCTAGATTGAGGCTTAGACTCCCACTCATATAGCTAGATTTATATTTGCTTGTATCAAGGGAGATAGTTCATCTTTTAGTTGAGGAAACAACCCTCCATTTCTTGGTTGAGGAAGCCACCCTCCAAATGTGACTAGCTTCCTTTTACTTTTATTGTTCTTTTATTTCACTTCCATTGCTTGAGCTTCCTTCTTTCGTAGAGGAGTGAAACTGTTCCACTTTTCTAGAGCTTTACCAAAGCCTTGAAGGGTGGAACGTGATTCACTCATTCTTCATTGAAGATTGGCTTCTTGTTTATTGTACTTTCATTTTGTAACTTCTCTACTTGGAGGGATGAGTATCACTCACTTTTCTAGCTTTACCCAAGCCATGAAGAGTGAGTAGTTCCTCATTCGCTCTTTAATAAGAGGTGATGAACATGTATTGATTATCCAGAAGTTATATTTGTGCATTTCCTTTATGCTTTAATGCTTTATATTTCACTTATTGAATGATTGAATGTATCTAGCAAAGTTAAGGTACTTTGTATAACCATGGGTTCTTTCTATGTCACGGATGACTCTTGCATGCAAAGATCTGTTGGTTCAAGACAAGTACCCTGGCTAGATCTTCATGACAACATTTCAATCTTCACCATTATTGTGCTTTATCTAAAGAATGGAACATTAATGTCATGGTTGGATGCCTTGTAGAAACACTTGCTTGTTTGTAGACGGGTTGAGTCTTGGCACAAACAATTCATGTAAACTTCTAGGAAGGCATCGGATCCATGTGCTTAATTCACACAGTCCATCTTTAGCTTTTGATTAACTTGCTATTGACACGGGAGTTAATTGAGTTATAAAGTACAAGTATAACAAACCGGATGATTACTTACATATTCTGATCCTCAAGCTAAAGAGTGACTATTCACATTTGAATTTATCTTATATTTTGTTTAGAAAACTCTTAGAAAGAATCTTATATTATATTCAAAAAATCCCACAGCTTCAAACTCTCAAGATTTCCAATTACTCGCTCTCTGTCATTGCTTACTTCAAATGACTTGGGATTCTCGGAATCAAGTCCTTAACTTTCCAAGATTGGCTCCTTGTTTATCGTGGGTTTCGCCAAAGTCTCAAGATTGGGATTCTAGGAATCCAGTCCTTAAAGCTTGATTTGGGACTCCTCCTACGCGGCATTACGCTTCAAGAGGTAGAGTTCCTTTCCTAACTTGGTTAATTTCAAACCTAGAGTTGAAATATGAAATGGGTAGGGTATTAGAGATGAAATCTCATGTATGACACATACCTAGGGTTGTTAAAATATGGAAATGGGTATAATAATGTATTTAGACCAAATCTTGCAAGATTTGGTTTTGGTGAAATTGCTTGCTTTGGAATTTCATGAGATATGTGTTGAATTGGGCATGCTATGTGTTTACATAATCTTGTGCCTTATAGTTGTTTGATAAAATACCTCTTATTGATTAAGTATGTTATTTGAATGAATATGATATAGCATGTTTTGTGAAATTGGAAATGTTGATAAACATTGAAATTGTTCATAATATGATCATGACATGTTGAACATAATGTTGTAATTGCAATTGAAAATTGATTGCATAGTGATATGAAATGTAATTGTTCATTACATTTGCATATGCATGGGTAGCATCACATTCGTGGGCATTTGACATGAGTGTGTGTGTGTGTGTGTGCGTGTGTGCATGGTTTTGATCAAACCCCATCCTTGGTGGGTTGATACGTAGGCTCGGGAAAGTTGGATCTAAGTTCGACTAAGTCACATGGGTTGTATTGAAAACAAGTGTCAGGGTTAGCAAAAAGGGTTAGATTCTCCCCTCGGGTGCAAGACTTGGTAATTTTGGATACGCACTCCATTAGTATTGAGTCTATAAATTTTGTCGGCGTACGTGGAGCCGTTGATGAAAGTCCATAGATGTCGTGTCGGTTTGATACCTATTGGTGGAACTCCATAAATACCCACTCTAAGAAGGACCCGNGCTTTACCCAAGCCATGAAGAGTGAGTAGTTCCTCATTCGCTCTTTAATAAGAGGTGATGAACATGTATTGATTATCCAGAAGTTATATTTGTGCATTTCCTTTATGCTTTAATGCTTTATATTTCACTTATTGAATGATTGAATGTATCTAGCAAAGTTAAGGTACTTTGTATAACCATGGGTTCTTTCTATGTCACGGATGACTCTTGCATGCAAAGATCTGTTGGTTCAAGACAAGTACCCTGGCTAGATCTTCATGACAACATTTCAATCTTCACCATTATTGTGCTTTATCTAAAGAATGGAACATTAATGTCATGGTTGGATGCCTTGTAGAAACACTTGCTTGTTTGTAGACGGGTTGAGTCTTGGCACAAACAATTCATGTAAACTTCTAGGAAGGCATCGGATCCATGTGCTTAATTCACACAGTCCATCTTTAGCTTTTGATTAACTTGCTATTGACACGGGAGTTAATTGAGTTATAAAGTACAAGTATAACAAACCGGATGATTACTTACATATTCTGATCCTCAAGCTAAAGAGTGACTATTCACATTTGAATTTATCTTATATTTTGTTTAGAAAACTCTTAGAAAGAATCTTATATTATATTCAAAAAATCCCACAGCTTCAAACTCTCAAGATTTCCAATTACTCGCTCTCTGTCATTGCTTACTTCAAATGACTTGGGATTCTCGGAATCAAGTCCTTAACTTTCCAAGATTGGCTCCTTGTTTATCGTGGGTTTCGCCAAAGTCTCAAGATTGGGATTCTAGGAATCCAGTCCTTAAAGCTTGATTTGGGACTCCTCCTACGCGGCATTACGCTTCAAGAGGTAGAGTTCCTTTCCTAACTTGGTTAATTTCAAACCTAGAGTTGAAATATGAAATGGGTAGGGTATTAGAGATGAAATCTCATGTATGACACATACCTAGGGTTGTTAAAATATGGAAATGGGTATAATAATGTATTTAGACCAAATCTTGCAAGATTTGGTTTTGGTGAAATTGCTTGCTTTGGAATTTCATGAGATATGTGTTGAATTGGGCATGCTATGTGTTTACATAATCTTGTGCCTTATAGTTGTTTGATAAAATACCTCTTATTGATTAAGTATGTTATTTGAATGAATATGATATAGCATGTTTTGTGAAATTGGAAATGTTGATAAACATTGAAATTGTTCATAATATGATCATGACATGTTGAACATAATGTTGTAATTGCAATTGAAAATTGATTGCATAGTGATATGAAATGTAATTGTTCATTACATTTGCATATGCATGGGTAGCATCACATTCGTGGGCATTTGACATGAGTGTGTGTGTGTGTGTGTGCGTGTGTGCATGGTTTTGATCAAACCCCATCCTTGGTGGGTTGATACGTAGGCTCGGGAAAGTTGGATCTAAGTTCGACTAAGTCACATGGGTTGTATTGAAAACAAGTGTCAGGGTTAGCAAAAAGGGTTAGATTCTCCCCTCGGGTGCAAGACTTGGTAATTTTGGATACGCACTCCATTAGTATTGAGTCTATAAATTTTGTCGGCGTACGTGGAGCCGTTGATGAAAGTCCATAGATGTCGTGTCGGTTTGATACCTATTGGTGGAACTCCATAAATACCCACTCTAAGAAGGACCCGACATTTTGTAAAATGGTCTTTGGATGTTCAAAATCAATGGCAGGGGCTTGGAATGCCCAGATGAATACGCATGGCATTGCATGTGTTATGGGAGCTGGCAAAGGGCTCAAATTGCATTGCATGTGTGAGTATCATCTCATGACATGGCATGACATTGTGATATCCATTATGAATTGCATATTCTTGAATCGACGTTTGATTGATTGTTGAATGCTATGTGAACATTTCATATGCATCTAGGTTGGGGACTAGCCTTTTTAGGAAATACCCTATTGAGTGTGGCTCACCCTTTATGGGAACAACATTTCAGGTGCAGTACAAACATCGGTGGATGGCTCTCACATGGGCCCTCATTGAGAAGAAATTAGAATATGCCTTTTAAATTACATTTTGTAAAACAATGGTGTAATTTATTTTGAACTTGTAAAATTATGTAAAGGGTCTTGTAATGAACCCTTATGGGCTATTAATTATTTTAATGAATGTATGAATGTGAATGGGAAGAGATTGAATGGCTAAAGGTTGGAGATTGGTAAGATTTGGGGAAAATCTTGGCCCAGGTACCGGTACCACGCTATTGGATGGCCTAGGTACTGGTACCTAGATTGACGGGTACTAGTTCCTAAACTCCAGTAGGCTTAGGTATCGATAGTAAGGCTTTAGGTACTGGTACCTCGATGGACAGTGGACTTGGGTACCGATACCACGACATATAGGTATTTGTACCTAGTAAATAGTGGGCTTAGATACCGGTACCTAGCTGATGAAGTACCAGTACTTGGAAAATTGGAAGACCTGGCAACAGAAGACTCAGGTACCTATACCTCGTGTATGAGGTACTAGTCCCTCTTCCAAAATTTTTAAAAAATTTAAATATAACTCTGCTAAGCCTTCAAATCTTGAGCCCTCTTGTTGGGATGATATAATTGGTCAAACATTAATTCTTAATTGATGGGGATAGACCTTGGAATGGTCAAGTGGTTGAAATATACACATGTTAAGCGTTTGCGAGTGCTCCGTTACAAGGGGGATTTTAGCCAAACTCTGTATGGGTTNGCACATGTTAAGCGTTTGCGAGTGCTCCGTTACAAGGGGGATTTTACCCATACTCTGTATGGGTTATGATCCCAATGAAGGGGATGTGATGACGTATTGTTAGGTTAAGCGGGACTCACAGGTACTTCCATGGTTGATGGGTGATTAAGGGATTGAGAAAGGACTCCCAAATTTTGGGGCGTCACAGCTTGTTTTCAGAGCATAGGTTCTCGATTTACCTAGGATTTGCTGGGATGAGTCTAGGCCATTGCATCGATTATAGATTACATGTTGTGTGCATTAAATGCTACATGTTATATGCTATGTAAATTATAAGCATGATTAAATGTGTATGAAAATGAGAAATTAGGGTTAGAAAACATAACCTTGGGGGTCAAAAAAGAAGCAATGGGAAGGTTCAAGGTTAAGGTGTATATTAGTCGGTGGCAAACAAACCTCCTACTATTGAGACAAAGAGGGAAATCTCAATGTTTTGACTTTGATCCCTAACTTTGAGATACTAAGTTAGTACTCTATTTCTATCTTACATGTGTGTAGATGACAAGTAGATGAAGAGAACACTAGAATAGTCGAGGGAGTGGACGACACAACAACCAATCGCCACCGGCCTTTGATCAACACGACTCATGGAGGATATAGGCATGATGGCAGCTACCTTTGCACAAGTTAGCGCTAATGTGGGTAAAGGAGGCTCGAACAACCTCCAGCGGTTTAAGGCACACAAGCCACCAACCTTTATGGGAGGGATGGATTTGATGGTAGCCGACCACTAGTTCCCACAAATAGAAAAGATCTTGGAGGCTATGGAGATCACATCCAATGTCACTAAGATAAGATTAACGACCTTGTAGCTTGAGGAAAGGTCCACCTATAGTGGAATTAGGCCAAGGCCTCAAAGAATGTAGAGGCAATGACATGAGAAGAGTTTCGTGAGCTCTTTATGGGAAAGTATTTCCCGTCAGCTGTTCGGCAATTGAAAGCTCGGGAATTCTTGGATTTGAAGAAAGGGACCATGACGGTGATGGAATATGTGGCTAAGTTCACTCAGCTAGCACTTTCGCCAATAATTACATGGCCACAAACTTGCCCAATGTAACAAGGTTCAAGGATGGTATGAAGTTGTCCATCCGGGGAGAGATTGTGGTCCACCACTCACAAGATTTAGACTCAATGGTCAAGATGACCATGTCTATTGAGAGGGAAGTAGTGCTTGGTTGTTTTCGTTGTAGTATCCTAACCTCTTAACATCTTCCCTTAATGTGTATGTATGGGGTGTGTGTGAAGGGGAGTGTCACTCTCCCTGGGAATGATGTCAAAAGAAAGGGCAACGGGATGGTGGATGAATGAAATGAAATGCATGTGTGTGTGTGAACAAAAGTGCTCCCCAAGTGCAAGGAGTCTTTTGTGTGTCATGTTTTACTTGGAATGAGTATTCCAAGTTCATCTCCTTAGGGAAGGAAGGGAATTATGTGGAGGTGATTTTGTCAAAAAAAGAAAAGTGTAAAATCTTTTGAGTCGTGTTTTATGGGTTGTGTTTTTGCTAAAAATAAAATAAAAACAAGTGTTGGCTAATTCGAAGAGGTCATTGCAATGAGAATGCCAAGTCAACTTGAAATCTTCCTCCACTGGAGGAGCATAGATGAATAATTGATTCGTGGGAAGCGAGGGACGAGATGGAAGTGAGGATCCAAGCATAATCTGTGACCAGGCCTACGGGATATCAAAGACTCACAATCGCATCCACACTCAACCCAGTAAAACCAAACCATTGTACACTGAGAGGAGGAAAGAAAATGAGTTAAAATGGCAAATCCAAGAGGAGGTCTCCTTAGATTAGCCAACTAAAAGCTCTAGCTACTCATGAAAGCAAGAAAGAAATGCATAATGTAAAGAGACATAATTAAGAAATAAAACATGGAACTTAACTCAATGAAAGAAATCTTAATCTATAAAGAAAAATATTCAATACCCATTTTAAAACTTAAAATGAAGAAAACTTAAGACAACAATGGTAGAAACTAAGATACTCAATTAAACTTGCAAAACACTTGAAATAAATGACATTAAAAGTAAATAATGAAGTTTGCAAGAGTCTTACACTAAAATACAAGTGAAAATATGGAAGAAAATACAAAAAAAAAAAATTCTTNAGATACTCAATTAAACTTGCAAAACACTTGAAATAAATGACATTAAAAGTAAATAATGAAGTTTGCAAGAGTCTTACACAAAACTACAAGTGAAAATATGGAAGAAAATACAAAAACATAAATTTCTATGTAACTATTCATCATCTTCCTCCTTCGAGCTTTCTAAGCTTAGGTAGGCACACTTGAAAATGCTTGTGGAATGTTGAATATATGGTGAAAAGCTCTGCATTTTCATCCATAGGGGGTCCTCTAGCATGTGTGTAGGCCTCCCATCAATGGGAGGTGAGTGGATGGCTTTGGACGGGTAAGGACAAGCCTAGCCTGCAACCATTATCACTACCCTCTTCTCTCCCATCCCCATTAATGTCATTGCCTCCAAAGTTTTCAACTAGGGTGTAGGAGTCATGTAAATGTGTAAGGGAAGTTAGGGGACAAGTGGGAGAATCAATGGTGGGACCCCCATGAAAGTGGAGCATGATTTGTAGGTGTTCTGGGCATTTCAGTATAGCCTACCGGTATGGCCTACTGGTAGGTCGAACTCCAGTAGCTGAAACGTACTGGTAGGTGCCTACTCTAGACCAATTTTTGTAGAATTATCATAAATTTTGATTCAACCATCCAATTGAGCTGTAATTTTGACAGAGTATAGAGTACATCCAGATCTACAACTTTCATGTTTTGAACTTCTTCAGATTCGAAGTGGATCATAGTCAAAAAGGAGGAAAACCAAGGTACTGCAGCCAAATGGTACGGGGGTCTATGTTCCCAAGCACTGATACCTCCTTGATTTCCTTCACTTTTAAGCCTCCAAATCCTCAAGTAATGTGTCTATTTCTTCACCACACATCCACACTTAGTTGCAAGGTTCTAAAATCTATTATTTACGCAATAATTACCTGCAACATAAAAAATTCAACATTATTCATAATTTCGGCAAACTCTAAGTACATAGATGCAAAGTTGAGTTAAAATGCATGTAATGAGGCCGTTAAATATGCAATATTTTGTGCTCATCAAGTAGAAGACGCAAAGAGCATCCAAAAAATCGGTGCTAAGGATAAGAAGAAGGAGGGTCAATCCTCTTCTTCATGTTCGGGGAAGAAGCAACGGACGTCTACCCCACAAGGATATCAAGGGCAGGGCTATAGCTATCAGGGCCAAGGCCAAGGTCAATCCTCCTAAGGTGGGAGAAATTTTAGGGCCATCTACCAGGCGGGCCATAGGACTTGTTTCATATGCCACCAATGGGCCACATGAAACGAGATTGTCCTTAGAGGTATGGATCCCAGAGCTATGGGGCATGTTAGTCACAGTCATCAATGGGACATCCACAAACATTCTTCACTCCTCCCTACCTCCCCATAGGCCAAGGAAGTTAGATTTAGTTCCAGGGTGCTGTATAGGCCCCTACCAATTCACAAGCAGGGACTCTGCAATCAGGCTAGATAGGCTATAGACAAGGCTTATAAGCCAAGACTTCCATAACCTAAGGGTGAGTCTACGCCATCACACCTCAGATTGAGCCAGTGGATCAATTGGTCATTCTTACTCTCTCTCTCTCTGTCTCTTATGGGCAAGGGTGTTTTTGATTCAGGTGCATCTCATTTATTCATTTCTGCATCATGTGTAAAGTGTTTGGGCTTAGAGGTTGAAACCTTAGAAAAGACATTGCATGGGAGTTCTCCCTTATGAGCTAGGGTTTGCATTGATTAGATATGTTGGGGGTGCAAGCTAGAGATCTCAATGATTCTACTCACTATGGACCTCAGAGGGTGTTTGTTTCAAGTTTCAGGGGAAAAAATGATGCCTTACCCTAAGTCGTGTATGAATCTCGTTGGCATGGACAATTGATGCTTGCAAGTTTTACATTGAAGGACGAGGTGAGACAGGAATTAGATCTACCCCAGGTAGTTTATGAGTATGCGAACATTTTTTTGGATGAGTTAGCAAGATTACCTCCACAACGGAATGTAGATTTCCCCATAGAGTTACAACTCGATGCATTCCCTATTTCTATGGCACTATATAAAATGGCACCTACAAAGTTGCAAGAACTCAAGTTTTTGTTGCAAGAATTGTTGGACAAGGGTTTCATTAGACCGAGTACCTCACCTTGAGGCACTTCGATATTATTTGCCAAGATGAAGGACAAGACCCTTAGACTTTGTATAGACTATTGGCAGCTGAATCGGGTCACCATCAAGAATAGGTACCCATTGTCATGAATTGATGACTTGTTTGATCAACTAAGAGGGGCACATGTCTACTCCAAGATAGATTTGTTCACGGGATACCATCAATTGAAGATCAGGGAGACCGATATCCCTAAGACGCGTTTAGAATGCGGTATGGATATTTTGAGTTCACAGTTATGCCATTTGGATTGACGAATGCCCCAATGACATTTATAGATCTTATGCACAGTGTGTTCCAATCCTATCTTCATTAGTTTTTCGTGGTCTTTGTTGATGACATTCTAATTTACTCCAAGTTTGAGGAGGTGTATGAGGGTCACTTGAGGATTGTTCTCCAAACCTTGAGAGACCACCAGTTGTACCCCAAGTTCAACAAGTGTGAATTTTAGCTGATGAAAGTGAAGTTCTAGGACACGTGGTGTCAACTTCGGGTGTGTTAGTGGACCTAGAGAAGGTTGAGGTAGTTATGAGTTGGAAGAGGCCAAAGTTAGTCTTTGAGATAAGTAATTTCTTGGGATTGGTAGGATATTATCGAAAGTTCATTGAGAACTTCTCACAGCTAATCGCACCAATAACGAGGTTGATTAGGAAAGAGGTCAAGGTCTAGTGGGATGACTCATGTAAGAGGGCATTCTAGGAGCTAAAGAGGAGGCTTACTTCAGCCCTGATTTTGATTCTACTAGAGAGGGGACAGAGGTATATAGTTTACTATAATGACTTAAAGGACGAACTTGGGTGTGTTTTGATGCAGCCTAGGAGGGTGGTAGCTTATAGTTCACGATAGTTGAGGAGCCACGAGCAGAACTACCCCACACATGACATGGAGTTGGTGACTGTTGTCTTTACCTTAAAGGCATGATGCCCTATCTATATGGAGAACAGTTTGAGGTGTTTTCAGATCACAAGAGTCTGAAGTACATCTTCACTCAATGGGACCTCAACATGAGGCAGCATAGGTAGATGAAGTACTTGGAGGACTATGACTTAACTTTGCACTGCCATCCTGGTAAGGCAAATGTGGTGGTTGATGCACTCAGCCGAAAGTCACAGGGAGTCTTGACTAGTGTAGTTTTTTGGGAGTGGCGGATGCTTGAGACTGTGGGATAGTTCGGGCTACACTATGAGGATTAGACTCAGGATACCTTGGAGAGTCTGGTGGCTACGCCTTCCTTACTAAGTAGGGTGATCGAGTCTCAGAGGTAGGACATGTAGATATTGTCCATTAGGAATCGGGTACAGTCAAGTATAGGTGACGAGGGCTAGGCTATTCACGCAGACAAAAGTCTTCAATTCAGGGGAAGGGTTATGGTTCCCCAGTCTATGAATCTGAGAAAGGAGATCCTTAGAGGGTTTTATTGCTCATGTTTTGCTGTGCACCCAATTGGAACAAAGATGTACCTTGATCTTCGTTGTTGTACTATTGGAGCGGGATGAAGAGACACGTTGGAGACTTTATTAGTAGGTGTCTCACTTGTTTGCAAGTCAAGGTGGAGCACTAAAGACCAGCAGAGTTGTTCCATCCTGTAGAGGTGACTGAGTGCAAGTGGAAACATGTCACTATGGATTTTGTGACTCACTTGCCACAGACTTTGCCTAGGCATGACATGGTGTGGGTGATAGTGGACCGTCTTACGAAGTCGGTATACTTTTTGGCTCTATAGATGACCTTCACGCTAGAGGAATTCTATAGGTTGTACATATTGGAGACAATCCAGTTACATGGGGTACTGGTGTCTATTGTATCTAATCAAGATCCCAAGTTCACGACCCACTTCTGGGAGAGCCTCTAGCATGATATGGGAACACAATTGATGATAAGCACAATTTTTCATCCTTGGATGAATGGTCAATCGGAGAGAACCATCCAGATTTTGGAGGACATGCTTTGAGCATGAGTCCTTGACCTCAAGGGTTGCTGGAAAGAGCACTTACCCTTAGTAGAGTTCACCTACAATAATATTTATTAGGCAAGCATACAAAAGCCACCTATAAGGCACTTTATGGGAGACCATACCATTCTTCGGTTTGTTGGATGGAGGTTAAAGAGGGACCCTCCATGGGAATGAATTTAATTAGAGGCACCTTGAAAAGGTGTACTTGATACAGAAAGATATTCTTAAGGCTTAAAGCCGGCAAAAGAGCTACATTTAAAGGCGACAATGGCCTCTGGAGTTCATGGTTGGAGATCATGTCTTCTTGAAGGTAATGCCTAAGAAAGGGAGTGGTCAAGCTCAGGAAGTGAGGGAAGTTGTCGTCAAGGTATATTGGGCCCTTAGAGGTACTCGAGAGGGTTGGTACAACCGCTTACCGGTTGTATTTACTGCCAAATTTATCGGGTGTTCACACAGTGTTCCATGTCTTCATGCTCTGGAAGTACACTCCAGATCCTAAACATGTGGTGGATTGGGGTGAGCTAATTGTTGATGTAGATGGGACCTTTGAGGAGGGACTAGTGTGTATTATGGATAACTAAGAGTAGGTTTTGCGAGGCAAGATCGTGAGGCTAGTGAAGGCGTTGTGGCAACACCGTGGTGTGGAGGAGGCGACATGAGAGCGTGAGGACATTATACATGCCATCTATCCATTCTTGTTCGAGGATGGCAGTACTTTCTCGTAATCATAAAACATTATATGACTTGTTGCATATGCGTGTGGTTATATGTGCATGTGTGTGAAAATTTCGGGGACGAAATTTCTTTTAAGGGGAAAGAATGTAAAACTCAGGAAAATTTAAAATTTTTATGTGAAAGAGCGAAATGGTAATTAGTCGTTACAATACGGGTTAAAACCTAAATTTTTTTAGAACTTGGATGATGAAACATACCTCACCATTGGATTTGTCTCGCAAATTCTAATTACTCAATCAAATTTTGTCGAATTCTGAGGCAGACAAATTTTTTACGTTTTACAATGGAATATTGCGTCGCGTGACTAAAATAAATGCAATCTAGATTTGATTCCTAAACACAGAAAATAATTTAAATTTAGTTGAAATAAAATGTATTGAACATAACACAAGATGAGATTTAATTGATTTGGGATCAAATTGGACCAAATAAAGGAGGCACGTGTGGCACATTATGAACCAAGTAAATGGGGAGTATAAAAGGGGAGGAAAATACAATTTTACGAAGAGGAGCAAAACAATAAATTGTCACTACAGTACGAGTTGCAAACCTGAATTTTTCTAGCTCTCGGATGACGAAACAGACCTCACTTTAGATTCGTCTCTTGAAATTTAGTTATCTTGTCAAATTTCATTGAATTCTAAGATAGTAGAATTTTTTACGTTTTACGAGGCAATCAGGCCTCAGGTGGCCCAAAAAAATGAATTTTTGAATAAAATTTTGAAAGTTGGGAAATAATTTAAAGAAGGTTCATAGAAAAATATTTTGAACCTGAACTGGGTTGAAATTTAATCGTTTCAGGACGAAAATGGACCTAAAAAAGGAGGTTGTGTGGCACGTTGTGGGCCAAGTATCCTAGGAGTATAAATAGGGGAGAAAAATTAGATTTCTCTCCTATTCATCAGCTGAGTTTTAATGTTAAAAAGAAGAGAGGGAAAAGAGAGAAAATCCAACTTCTCTCTATGATCTACGCCTCCTTGTCGCTCAAATCAACTCGAGCCAAGTATTAAAGTTATTCTCCTCGACGAGGGCTACACATTCATACCAAAAAAGATGGATTCCACCGAAGATTTTGAGACAGAATTTTGGAGAAAATTCAAGGTTGAGATTGGGTGGTATTCTTGAAGGTTCTACAACTCGTTTTACGCTTCAAGAGGTAGGATTTTCATCATAATTAGGTTTATTTCCAACCTAGGTTTGAAATATGGAATGGGTAAGTTGATAGAAGTTGCATCACTTGCCTATTGCTGTAAAAATTGAGGAAATGGGTAAAATAATTTCTATAATGGATTAGGTATGTGGAAATTACCTACTGTGATTCTGAAGTTGTGTGATTAATTGAGCAAATTATGTGATGACATGATTGGATGCCTTGAAGGTGTTTGAAATAAATGCAAATGTGAAATTAAGTATGTTTGCATGGATAATGTGATAACATGCTAGGGAATTGTTATGGGTGTGATGTTAATATATCACTTGCCTATGATATATTTCCTTGTCGCTCAAATCAACTCGAGCCAAGTATTAAAGTTATTCTCCTCGACGAGGGCTACACATTCATACCAAAAAAGATGGATTCCACCGAAGATTTTGAGACAGAATTTTGGAGAAAATTCAAGGTTGAGATTGGGTGGTATTCTTGAAGGTTCTACAACTCGTTTTACGCTTCAAGAGGTAGGATTTTCATCATAATTAGGTTTATTTCCAACCTAGGTTTGAAATATGGAATGGGTAAGTTGATAGAAGTTGCATCACTTGCCTATTGCTGTAAAAATTGAGGAAATGGGTAAAATAATTTCTATCATGGATTAGGTATGTGGAAATTACCTACTGTGATTCTGAAGTTGTGTGATTAATTGAGCAAATTATGTGATGACATGATTGGATGCCTTGAAGGTGTTTGAAATAAATGCAAATGTGAAATTAAGTATGTTTGCATGGATAATGTGATAACATGCTAGGGAATTGTTATGGGTGTGATGTTAATATATCACTTGCCTATGATATATTTCCTTGTCGCTCAAATCAACTCGAGCCAAGTATTAAAGTTATTCTCCTCGACGAGGGCTACACATTCATACCAAAAAAGATGGATTCCACCGAAGATTTTGAGACAGAATTTTGGAGAAAATTCAAGGTTGAGATTGGGTGGTATTCTTGAAGGTTCTACAACTCGTTTTACGCTTCAAGAGGTAGGATTTTCATCATAATTAGGTTTATTTCCAACCTAGGTTTGAAATATGGAATGGGTAAGTTGATAGAAGTTGCATCACTTGCCTATTGCTGTAAAAATTGAGGAAATGGGTAAAATAATTTCTATCATGGATTAGGTATGTGGAAATTACCTACTGTGATTCTGAAGTTGTGTGATTAATTGAGCAAATTATGTGATGACATGATTGGATGCCTTGAAGGTGTTTGAAATAAATGCAAATGTGAAATTAAGTATGTTTGCATGGATAATGTGATAACATGCTAGGGAATTGTTATGGGTGTGATGTTAATATATCACTTGCCTATGATATATTTCCTTGTCGCTCAAATCAACTCGAGCCAAGTATTAAAGTTATTCTCCTCGACGAGGGCTACACATTCATACCAAAAAAGATGGATTCCACCGAAGATTTTGAGACAGAATTTTGGAGAAAATTCAAGGTTGAGATTGGGTGGTATTCTTGAAGGTTCTACAACTCGTTTTACGCTTCAAGAGGTAGGATTTTCATCATAATTAGGTTTATTTCCAACCTAGGTTTGAAATATGGAATGGGTAAGTTGATAGAAGTTGCATCACTTGCCTATTGCTGTAAAAATTGAGGAAATGGGTAAAATAATTTCTATCATGGATTAGGTATGTGGAAATTACCTACTGTGATTCTGAAGTTGTGTGATTAATTGAGCAAATTATGTGATGACATGATTGGATGCCTTGAAGGTGTTTGAAATAAATGCAAATGTGAAATTAAGTATGTTTGCATGGATAATGTGATAACATGCTAGGGAATTGTTATGGGTGTGATGTTAATATATCACTTGCCTATGATATATTTCCTTGTCGCTCAAATCAACTCGAGCCAAGTATTAAAGTTATTCTCCTCGACGAGGGCTACACATTCATACCAAAAAAGATGGATTCCACCGAAGATTTTGAGACAGAATTTTGGAGAAAATTCAAGGTTGAGATTGGGTGGTATTCTTGAAGGTTCTACAACTCGTTTTACGCTTCAAGAGGTAGGATTTTCATCATAATTAGGTTTATTTCCAACCTAGGTTTGAAATATGGAATGGGTAAGTTGATAGAAGTTGCATCACTTGCCTATTGCTGTAAAAATTGAGGAAATGGGTAAAATAATTTCTATCATGGATTAGGTATGTGGAAATTACCTACTGTGATTCTGAAGTTGTGTGATTAATTGAGCAAATTATGTGATGACATGATTGGATGCCTTGAAGGTGTTTGAAATAAATGCAAATGTGAAATTAAGTATGTTTGCATGGATAATGTGATAACATGCTAGGGAATTGTTATGGGTGTGATGTTAATATATCACTTGCCTATGATATATTTCCTTGTCGCTCAAATCAACTCGAGCCAAGTATTAAAGTTATTCTCCTCGACGAGGGCTACACATTCATACCAAAAAAGATGGATTCCACCGAAGATTTTGAGACAGAATTTTGGAGAAAATTCAAGGTTGAGATTGGGTGGTATTCTTGAAGGTTCTACAACTCGTTTTACGCTTCAAGAGGTAGGATTTTCATCATAATTAGGTTTATTTCCAACCTAGGTTTGAAATATGGAATGGGTAAGTTGATAGAAGTTGCATCACTTGCCTATTGCTGTAAAAATTGAGGAAATGGGTAAAATAATTTCTATCATGGATTAGGTATGTGGAAATTACCTACTGTGATTCTGAAGTTGTGTGATTAATTGAGCAAATTATGTGATGACATGATTGGATGCCTTGAAGGTGTTTGAAATAAATGCAAATGTGAAATTAAGTATGTTTGCATGGATAATGTGATAACATGCTAGGGAATTGTTATGGGTGTGATGTTAATATATCACTTGCCTATGATATATTTCCTTGTCGCTCAAATCAACTCGAGCCAAGTATTAAAGTTATTCTCCTCGACGAGGGCTACACATTCATACCAAAAAAGATGGATTCCACCGAAGATTTTGAGACAGAATTTTGGAGAAAATTCAAGGTTGAGATTGGGTGGTATTCTTGAAGGTTCTACAACTCGTTTTACGCTTCAAGAGGTAGGATTTTCATCATAATTAGGTTTATTTCCAACCTAGGTTTGAAATATGGAATGGGTAAGTTGATAGAAGTTGCATCACTTGCCTATTGCTGTAAAAATTGAGGAAATGGGTAAAATAATTTCTATCATGGATTAGGTATGTGGAAATTACCTACTGTGATTCTGAAGTTGTGTGATTAATTGAGCAAATTATGTGATGACATGATTGGATGCCTTGAAGGTGTTTGAAATAAATGCAAATGTGAAATTAAGTATGTTTGCATGGATAATGTGATAACATGCTAGGGAATTGTTATGGGTGTGATGTTAATATATCACTTGCCTATGATATATTTCCTTGTCGCTCAAATCAACTCGAGCCAAGTATTAAAGTTATTCTCCTCGACGAGGGCTACACATTCATACCAAAAAAGATGGATTCCACCGAAGATTTTGAGACAGAATTTTGGAGAAAATTCAAGGTTGAGATTGGGTGGTATTCTTGAAGGTTCTACAACTCGTTTTACGCTTCAAGAGGTAGGATTTTCATCATAATTAGGTTTATTTCCAACCTAGGTTTGAAATATGGAATGGGTAAGTTGATAGAAGTTGCATCACTTGCCTATTGCTGTAAAAATTGAGGAAATGGGTAAAATAATTTCTATCATGGATTAGGTATGTGGAAATTACCTACTGTGATTCTGAAGTTGTGTGATTAATTGAGCAAATTATGTGATGACATGATTGGATGCCTTGAAGGTGTTTGAAATAAATGCAAATGTGAAATTAAGTATGTTTGCATGGATAATGTGATAACATGCTAGGGAATTGTTATGGGTGTGATGTTAATATATCACTTGCCTATGATATATTTCCTTGTCGCTCAAATCAACTCGAGCCAAGTATTAAAGTTATTCTCCTCGACGAGGGCTACACATTCATACCAAAAAAGATGGATTCCACCGAAGATTTTGAGACAGAATTTTGGAGAAAATTCAAGGTTGAGATTGGGTGGTATTCTTGAAGGTTCTACAACTCGTTTTACGCTTCAAGAGGTAGGATTTTCATCATAATTAGGTTTATTTCCAACCTAGGTTTGAAATATGGAATGGGTAAGTTGATAGAAGTTGCATCACTTGCCTATTGCTGTAAAAATTGAGGAAATGGGTAAAATAATTTCTATCATGGATTAGGTATGTGGAAATTACCTACTGTGATTCTGAAGTTGTGTGATTAATTGAGCAAATTATGTGATGACATGATTGGATGCCTTGAAGGTGTTTGAAATAAATGCAAACGTGAAATTAAGTATGTTTGCATGGATAATGTGATAACATGCTAGGGAATTGTTATGGGTGTGATGTTAATATATGTTTTATGATATGTTAGCATTATGATAAGTGTGGGAATTTTATGCTTTTAATATAATTGGCAATAGAATGGTGGAAATTACTCATTTGACATTCATGGCATATTGGGCATGATGTTGGCATCACATTCATGAGCATTGTGCGTGAGTGTGGGTGTGTGTGTGCATAGTTCAATCAAACACCATACTTGGTGGATGATAAGTGGGCTCGAAAAAGTTGGAATGAAGTTTCGATTGAGTCACACTGTGATGGGTATAGCAAGAAGGGCTAGACTCTCCCTCGGGTGCAAGACCCGACTACTGGTTTATACACTTTCGACGGAACAAGTCCAAAAAAATGTATCGGTGTGCAGAGCCGACGGTGTGTCACTAAAAGTCCGCTACCCAACAAAGACACATGATCTTGTTTAAAAAATTATCATTCAATGTGAAAAATCAATGGCGGGGGCTTGGGAATGCCCGATTTTCACACATTGGCATTGCTTTGTGTTGTGCGAGCCAATGCGGGCTCGGGTTAAAGTGTATGAGTGAGTCTCATCTCATTTCATGGCATGACATGAAATTCTTGTTATTGAATGCATATTCTTGATGGAAATGTTTTGAATGGTTGATTGTTGCATGTGAACATTTCATATGCATCTAGATTGGGGAGTGCCTCTTTAGGAGATACCCTATTGAGTGTGACTCATCCTTCATTAGAAAATATTTCAGGTGTGGGGTTAACACCGGCGGAAGGCTCCCAATTTGAGCCTTAAGGGTGAAGAGAGCCGGCTTGTGGCTTTTATGACTCATTTTGTATAACTTTTGTGAAAACTCCATTTTGGCATGTAAATATATGGAATTGTTTGTAATAGAACTTGTTGTATCATGTTTCATGTGAAAAACTTCATTAAACATGTCTTGAATGGTTGTGGGATGGATTGGAAGTAATTGGAAATCAAAAACAGGTGAAACAGACAGTTCTGGGCAAAACCTAACGGTAGAACGTCACTTTTTCTATGGTAGAACTTTTTCAGTAGGCCAAACCTACTGGTAGGATGGTGACAAACCTACCGGTAGGTTTTCCAAAAATCTGCAATTTTAAGAATGTTGTGCTATGCTTTCGGGTCATGTGTCCTTTTATTCAAATGATGTAAATGGACAATAATGAAATATAAATGGTGGTATGTTGGACCTCAGATAGGTCATGTGAGTAAATGTATATAGGATATGTGCTTAGGAATGATCCCGGTAAAGGGGATGCTATTAACATGATGCTGGGTTGTGTGATAATCACGGATACTTCCACGGGCTGATGGGTCATCAACGGTTGATAAATGACCCCCGATTTTAGGGACGTCACAGCTTGGTATCAGAGCCAAAGTTTATGATTACCTAGGGCTTAAGGGGCACGAGTTTAGACCATTGCATCCGTTGTGCATTTCATGTTATGTGCCTGAAATGCTACATGTTATGTGTTATGTGAATTGTATGCATGGTTAAATATTTATGGATAAGAGACACTAGGGTTAGAGAACACAATTATGGGGTCGGAAAGAGATGGTTTAGGGCATAGATGTCTACTAGTGAGTGGCAGACGCATTATTGGTGGGACAAAGAAAGAAATCTCAAAGTTTGAACTTGATCCCTATCTTGGGATACTAAGTAAATGCTCTATTACTATTTGACATGTGTGTAATGACAAATAGAGGAAAAGGACGCGGATGAGGCGGTGGGCGGAAAACAACCAACCACCACCGGCCTTTAACCAACAAGCCTTCATGGAGGCATTTGGTACTATGGCAGCTACCATTGCACAAGCCAGCACCAATGTGGGCCAAGGAGGCTCAACTAACCTCCAGAAGTTTAAGGCAAACAAGCCTGCTACTTTCATGAGAGGGGCAGATCTGATGGTGGCTGACCATTGGTTCCAGCAAGTCGACAAGATCCTAGAGGCTATGGAGATCAACTCCAATGCCACTAAGATAAGGCTAGTTGCATTCCAATTAGAAGGAGAAGCCCATCTATGGTGGGATTGGACAAAGGCCTTGAAGAACTTGGAGGCAATGACACGGGGAGAGTTCCGTGAGCTCTTTATAGGCAAATACTTTTCGATGGCTGTCCAACAGGCTAAAGCCCGAGAGTTTTTAGACTTGAGGGAAGGGACTATGATGGTGATGGAGTACTTGGCTAAGTTCATTGAGTTAGCCCATCTTGCTAACAACTATGTGGCCACTAACTTGGCCAAAGTGAGGAGGTTTGAATATGGGTTAAAGTTGTCCATTCGGGGTAAAATTATGGGTCACCGCCTACAAGACTTGGACTCAATGGTCGAGACAACAATGGCCATTAAGAGAGAAGTTGATGACGCATGAAGCATCTGGGAAGCAGGTACTAAGGATAAAACAAAGGAGGGCTGATCCGCTTCTTCTAGTTCGGGAAAGAAGCAGGGGACTTTTACCCCACAAGGACATCAAGGATAGGGTCGCAGTAACTAAGGCCAAGGTTAATCCTCCCAAGGCGGGAGACATTTCAAGACTTCCAACCAGGCAGGCTCACAGACATGTTTCCATTGCCACCAACCAGGGCACATGAATTGGGATTGTCCTCAAAGGCAGGGATCCCAGAGCTAGGGAGCATCTTAGTCCTAGTCATTGGTAGGGTATGCATAGACTTATTTTGTTCCTCCCTACCCCCACCATGGGCCAGAGAAGTTAGTATTAGTTTCAGGGTGCTGCATAGGCCCCTACTACTTTATGAGTAAGGACTTCATAATTAGGCCAAATGGGCCAGGGCATGGGTCAAAGATGAGGACAGAGCATGCAGGCCGGGACTTCGGAGACCCATGAGCGTGTCTATGCCATCCCATCGCAGACTGAGCTAGTGGACCAGTCAGTCATTCAGGGTACATTTCTCTCGCTTATGGGCTAGGGTGTTATTCGACTCTAGTGCATCACATTTCATTCATTTCTGCATCATGTGTGAGAGAGTTGGGCCTTGAGGTGGAGACCTTGCATGTGAGTTATGCCCTAGGAGTTAGGGTGAGTGTTGATCAGATATGTCAGGGGTGTGAGTTAGAGATCTCGGGGATTCTACTCACTGTGGACCTTAGGGTCATGGACTTGTCAGAGTTTGATGTCATCCTTGGGATGGACTGGTTGACGGCACACTGAGTTGTCACCAACTGTGATCGAAAGAGGGTCACTGTCTACACACCGAACATTGTTTGTTTCAAGTTTCAGGGGAAAAACACAATGCTTTTCCCCAAGCCATGTATGATTATCAGTGGCATAGGGTAGTTGATGGGTTGGCTTGTGAGCCTTACCTTGGAGGATAAGACGAGACAGAAGTTGGGTCTACCTCGGGTTGTTTGTGAGTACGAGAACATTTTTCTGGAAGAGCTATCGGGATTACCTCTACATAGGGATGTAGACTTTAGCATTGAGTTGTATCTAAGTACATCTCCTATTTCTATGACTCCATATAGGATGGCACTAGTTGAGTTGCAAGAACTCAAGGTCTAATTACAGGAATTATTAGAAAAAGGGTTTTATTAGACTGAGCACTTCACCCTTGGGGCGCTTCGGTATTGTTTGCCAAGAAAAAGGATAAGACCCTACGGTTGTGTATAGACCACCAGCAGTTGAACCGGGTAACTGTCAAGAATATGTACCCTTTACTGAGGATTGATGATTTATTTGATCAGCTGAGGGTAGCACGGGTCTACTCCAAGATAGACCTCTGCATGGGCTACCATCAGTTGAGGATTAGGGAGGCAGATATCCCTAAGACGGCATTCAGAACGCAATATGGGCATTTTGAGTTCATAGTGATGCCCTTCGGATTGATGAATGTCCTGGCAGCATTCATGAATCTCATGCATAGGGTGTTCCAACCCTACCTAGATTAATTTTTTGTGGTCTTTATTGACGACATTTTGATCTACTCCAAGTTTGAGGAGGAGCATGAGGGTCACTTGAGGGTTGTTCTCCAAATCTTGAGAGACCATCAGTTGTACTTCAAGTTCAGCAAGTGTGAGTTTTGGCTCACGGAGGTAACATTCTTGGGACATGTGGTGTCGGCTTTGGGTGTGTCAGTTGATCCGGAGAAAGTCGAGGCGGTTATGAGTTGGGAGAGGCCAAAGTTGATCTTTGAGATACGTAGTTTCTTGGGATTGGTGGGTTATTATAGGAGATTCATTGAGTACTTCTCCTAACTAGTTGCACCTACGAAGAGATTGACATGGAAGAATGTCAAGTTCTAGTGGGATGATTTATGCGAGAAGACATTCTAAGAGTTGAAGGGGAGGTTTACTTTAGCTCCTATTCTGATAGTCCCAAAAAGGGGACAGAGGTACACGGTGTATTGTGATGCCTCCAAAGACAGACTTGGTTGTGTTTTGATGCAGTCCGAGAGGGTGGTGGCTTATGGTTCTTCATAACTAAAGAACCACGAGCAAAATTATCCCCACACGACATGGATTTGGCAGCCATTGTCTTGGCCTTGAAGGCTTGGCACTGCTATTTATATGGTGAGCAGTTCGAGGTATTTTCGGACCACAAGAGTTTGAAGGACATCTTTACACAACGGGACCTCAATATAAGGCAATACAGGTGGATGGAGTACTTAGAGGACTACGACTTCACTTTGCATTACCAAACTGGTAAGGTAAACGTGGTGGCTAATGCACTCAGGGTTTCCCCCAAAAATGAATATCTCATTTGCCTCTCGACTGCATTTATTTTCCAAAATATGAATTTAGGGTGTAAGAGACCATCATGGTGTGTCAAAGATGTCGGGGTATGGTTGGGATGGCAACAGGAGGGCCCTCGGAGTAGGGGGAGTAGTGTGGAAAGTTGTCTGACACTTCTAGGAATAACCTACAGGTAGAACATCAAAAATCTACTGGTAGAAAACTTCCAGTAGGTTTTTCTACCAGTAGCTTTTAAGGTTCCATCAGTAGGCCATAAGTGGGATGCAAGCTCTGGACCAGATTTTGTAAATTAGTCATAACTTTTGATCCCACCATCCAATTGTGCTGAAATTTTGACACAAGATACAGGAAATCGAGATTTGTAACCTTTATGTTTTTCACATATTCAGATTCAAAGGGGATCATGGTAAAAAATGTAAAATACCCGAGTACAACTACTAATTGGTGCTAAGGTAGGTACCGAAATTCGCCTGGGCCTAGATACCGGTATCTATAATACCAAGTACCACTACCTCCTTTATTTATTTCACTTTGAAGCCTCCTAATCCTCATGTGATGTGTTCATCTCTTCACCACTCGACCACACTTAGTTTCAAGGTTATGAATGCCATCGTTTACTCTATGATTACCGGCAACATCAAAATTTTCACATTACTCACAAATTCGACTAACTCTAAGTAATTAAATGCAAACTTGAGTTAAAATGCATCTAATGAGGGCATTAAATATGCAATATTATGCACTTATCACACCACTCTCCAACTTAAGTTTTGCTAATCCCTAGCTAACTAAAAGTAAAAATTAGGCAAACAAACATAAACCTGTGCTAATTTCGCTATTGCATTTAGCATATGCAACAAATCTTTAAAGCACTAGGAGATCCCCAGTGGATGAGTTTTGTCTCGTGAAAGTACCTATAAACTTCTTTTGCTCATATCCAACATTTGAAATAGATGCCCTTATCCCAAATAGCACTGGGATGTGAAAAGCAGTATTGTCCAATGCACCCGAACTTATCACACATGAATGACATCATAGCCTTAAATGCTATTCTAGAGAATCCACCTACACATTTCCTTTCAAAACTAGTGTGTATGTAAAATGAAATGAACATGTAAATTAAGAATTTACTTAACGGAATCCACATTCACTTAGCTTCCAAATTCAGCTTTAATGCAAAACCCGCCAAGGGTTTCTCCTAAAAATGAATATCCCTCTTGCCTCTCGACTGCTTTTATTTTCCAAAATATGAATTTAGGGTGTAAGAGACCATCATGGTGTGTCAAAGATGTCGGGGTATGGTTGGGATGGCAACAGGAGGCCCTCGGAGTACGGGGAGTAGTGTGGAAAGTTGTCTGACATTTCTAGGAAAAACCTACAGGTAGAACGTCAAAAATCTACTGGTAGAAAACTTCCAGAAGGTTTTTCTACCAGTACGTTTTAAGGCTCCAATAGTAGGTCATAAGGGGGATGCAAGCTCTGGACCAGATTTTGTAAATTAGTCGTAACTTTTGGTCCCACCATCCGATTCAGCTGAAATTTTGACACAAGATACAAGAAATCTAGATCTGTAACCTTTATGTTTTTCACATATTCAGATTCAAAGGGGATCATGGTAAAAAATAAAAAATACCAGGGAACTACTACCAATTGGTGCTGATGTAGGTATTAAATGCTATTCTAGAGTATCCACCTACACGTTTCCTTTCACAAGTGTGTATGTAAAATGAAATGAACATGTAAATTAAGTATTTACTTAACGGAATCCATATTCACTTAGCTATTCAAATTCAGCTTTAATGCAAAACCCGCCATGGGTTTCTCCCAAAAATGAATAACTCTCTTGCCTCTCGACTGCTTTTATTTTCCAAAATATGAATTTAGGGTGTAAGAGATCATCATGGTGTGTCAAAGATGTCAGGGTATAGTTGGGATGGCAACAGGAGAGCCCTCGGAGTAGGGGGAGTAGTGTGGAAAGTTGTCTGACACATCTAGGAAAAACCTACAGGTAGAACGTCAAAAATCTATCGGTAGAAAACTTCCAAGAGGTTTTTCTACCAGTAGGTTTTAAGGTTGCATCAGTAGGTCATAAGGGGGATGCATGCTCTGTACCAGATTTTGTAAATTAGTCATAACTTTTGATCCCACCATCCAGTTGTGCTGAAATTTTGACACAAGATACAGGAAATCGAGATCTGTAACCTTTATTTTTTTCACATATTCAGATTCAAAGGGGATCACGGTAAAAAATGTAAAATACCCTGGTACTACTCCTAATTGGTGCTGATGTAGGTACCGAAATTCCCGTGGGCCTAGATACCGGTATCTATAATACCAAGTACCACTACCTCTTTTATTTATTTCACTTTGAAGCCTCCTAATCCTCATGTGATGTGTTCATCTTTTCACCACTCATCCACACTTAGTTTCAGGGTTATGAAAGCCATCATTTACTCTATGATTACCGGCAACATCAAAATTTCCACATTACTCACAAATTCGACTAACTCTAAGTAATTAAATGCAAACTTGAGTAAAAATGCATCTAATGGGGCCATTAAATATGCAACATTTTGCGCTTATCACAGCACTCCCCAACTTAAGCTTTGCTAATCCCTAGCTAACAAAATGTAAAAATTAGGCAAACAAACATAAAACCTGTGCAAATTCCGCTATTGCATTTAGCATGTGCAACAAATCTTTAAAGCACTAGGAGATCCTTGGGGGACGAGTTTTGTCTCGTGAACGTACCTACTAACTTCTTTTCCAAATATCCAACATTTGAAACATATGCCCTTATCCCAAATAGCACTGGGATGTGAAAAACAGTTTTGTCCAATGCACCCGAACTTATTACACATGAATCACATCATAGCCTTAGATGCTATTCTAGAATATCCTCCTACACATTTCCTTTCAAAACTAGCGTGTGTGTAAAATGAAATGAACATGTAAATTAAGCATTTACTCAACGGAATCCACATTCACTTAGCCATCCCAATTCAACTTTAATGCAAAACCCGCCATGGATTTCTCCCAAAAATGAATATCTCCCTTGCCTCTCGACAACTTTTGATTTCCAAAATATGAATTTAGGGTGTAAGAGACCATCTTGGTGTGTCAAAGATGTCGGCGTATGGTTGGGATGGCCCTCGGAGTAGGGGGAGTAGGGTGGAAAGTTGTCAGACACTTCTAAGAAAAACCTATCGGTAGAATGTCAAAAATCTATTGGTAGAAAACTTCCAGCAGGTTTTTCTACCAGTAGGTTTTAATGTTCCATCAGTAGGTCATAAGGGGGATGCAAGCCCAGGACTAGATTTTGTAAATTCCAATTGGTGCTGATGTAGGTACCAAAATTCCAGTATGCTTAGATACCTGTATCTATGATACCAAGTGCCACTACCTCCTTTATTTATTTCACTTTGAAGCCTCCTAATACTCATTTGATGTGTTGATCTCTTCACCACTCATCCACACTTAGTTACATGGTTATGAAAGTCATCATTTACTCTATGATTACCTGCAACATCAAAATTTCCACATTACTCACAAATTCGACTAACTCTAAGTAACTAAATTCTAACTTGAGTTAAAATGCATGTAATGAGGCCATTAAATATGCAATATTATGCATTTATGACGCCACTCCCCAACTTAAGCTTTGCTAATCCCTAGCAAACTAAATGTAAAAATTAGGCAAACAAACATAAACCTACGCCAATTCCGCTATTGCATTTTGCATATGCAACAAACCTATAAAGCACTTGGTGATCCCTAGTGGACGAGTTTTGTCTCGTGAAGGTACCCACAAACTTCTTTTCTGCATATCCAATATTTGAAACACATGCCCTTATCCCAAATAGCACTAGGATGTTAAAAACAGTTTTGTCCAATGCACACGAACTTATCACACATGAATCACATCATAGCCATAAATGCTATTCTAGAGTATTCACCTACACATTTCTTTTCAAAACTCGTGTGTGTGTAAAATGAAATGAACATAAAAATTATGTATTTACTCAAAGGAATCCACATTCACTTAGCTATCCAAATTCAGCTTTAATGCAAAATCCGCCACAGGTTTCTCCAAAAACTGAATACCACTCTTGCCTCTCGACTGCTTTTATTTTCCAAAATGTGAATTTAGGGTGTAAGAGAAGAGACCATCATGGTGTGTCGAAGATGTCGGGGGAATGGTTGGGATGGCAACAGGAGAGCCGTCGGCGTAGGTGGAGTTGTGTGGAAAGTTGTCTGACACTTCTAGGAAAAACCTACAGGTAGAACGTCAAAAATCAACTGGTAGAAAACTTCCAGTAGGTTTTTCTACCAGTAGGTTTTAAGGTTCCATCAGTAGGTCATAAGGGGGATGCAAGCTCAGGACCAGATTTTGTAAATTAGTCATACCTTTTGATCCCACCATCCGATTGAGCTAAAATTTTGACACAAGATACAGGAAATCTAGATTTATAACCTTTATGTTTTTCACATATTCAGATTCAAAGTGGATCATTGTAAAAAATGTAAAATACCAGGGTTCCACTACCAATTCAAGCTGATGTAGGTACCGAAATTCCAGTAAGCTTAGAAACCAGTGTCTATGATACCAAGTACCACAACCTCCATTATTTATTTCACTTCGAAGCCTCCAAATGCTCATGTGATGTGTCGATCTCTTCACCAATCGTCCACACTTAGTTACAAGGTTATGAAAGCCATCATTTACTCTATGATTACCTGCAACATCAAAATTTCCACATTACTCACAAATCCGACTAACTCCAAGTAATTAAATGCAAACTTGAGTTAAAATGCATGTAATGAGGCCATTAAATATGCAATATTATGCGCTTATTAAGCCACTCCCCAACTTAAGCTTTGCTAATCCCTTGCCAACTAAATGTAAAAATTAGACAAACAAACATAAACCTATGCCAATTCCGCTATTGCATTTTGCATAAGCAACAAACTTTAAAAGTACTAGGTGATCCCTAGTGGACGAGTTTTGTGTCGTGAAGGTACCAACAAACCTCTTTTCTGCATATGCAACATTTGAAACATATGCCCTTTTCCCAAATAGCACTGGGATGTGAAAAACAGTTTTGTCCAATGCACCCGAACTTATCACACATGAATCAAATCATAGCCTTAAATGCTATTCTAGAGTATCCACCTACACATTTCCTTTCAAAACTCGTGTGTGTGTAAAATGAAATGAACATTTAAATTAAGTATTTACTCATCAGAATCCACATTCACTTAGCTATACAAATTCTGCTTTAATGCAAAACCGGCCATGGGTTTCTCCCAAAAATGAATATCTCTCAAGCCTCTCCACTACTAATTTTATTTTCCAAAATATGAATTTAGGGTGTAAGAGACCATCATGGTGTGTCAAAGATGTCAGGGTGTGGTTGGGATGGCAACATGAGGGCCCTCGGTGTAGGTGCAGTAGTGTGGAAAGTTGTCTGACACTTATTGGAAAAACCTACGGGTAGAACGTCAAAAATCTTCCGGTAGAAAACTTCCAGTAAGTTTTTCTACCAAGAGGTTTTAAGGTTCAATCAGTTGGTGATAAGGGGATGCAAGCTATGGACCAGATTTTGTAAATTAGTCATAGCTTTTGATCCCACCATCCGATTGACCTGAAATTTTGACACAAGATACATGAAATCTAGATCTACAACCTTTATGTTTTTCACAAATTCAGATTGAAAGTGTATCATAGGAAAAAATGTAAAATACCAGGGTTCCACTACCAATTCGAGTTGATGTAGGTACCGAAATTCTAGTAAGCTTAGATACCAGTGTCTATGATACATAGTACCACTACCTCCTTTATTTATTTCACTTCGAAGCCTCCTAATTTTAATGTGATGTGTCGATCTCTTCACCACTCATCGACCCTTATTTACAAGGTTATCAAGGCCATCATTTACTCTATGATTACCTGCAACATCAAAATTTCCACATTACTCACAAATTCGACTAACTCTAAGTAATTAAATGCAAACTTGAGTGAAAATGCATGTAATGAGGCCATTAAATTTGCAATATTATACGCTTATCACACCACTCCCCAACTTAAGCTTTGATAATCCCTAGCAAACTAAACATAAAAATTAGGCAAACAAACATAAACCTATGCTAATTCCTCTATTCCATTTTGCATATGCAACAAACCTTTAAAGCACTTGGTGATCCCTAGTGGACGAGTTTTTGTCTCGTGAAGGTACCCACAAACTTCTTTTCTACATATCCAATATTTGAAACATATGCCCTTATCCCAAATAGCACTGGGATGTGAAAAACAGTTTTGTCCAATGCACACGAAGTTATCACACATGAATCACATTATAGCCTTAAATGCTATTCTAGTGTATCCACCTACACATTTCTTTTCAAAACACGTGTGTGTGTAAAATGAAATGAACATATAAATTAAGTATTTACTCTAAGGAATCCACATTCACATAGCTTTCTAAATTCAGCTTTAATGCAAAATCCGCCACGGGTTTCTCCAAAAAATGAATACCACTCTTGCCTCTCTCGACTGCTATTATTTTCCAAAATGTGAATTTAGGGTGTAAGAGAAGAGACCATCATGGTGTGTCGAAGATGTCGGGGGAATGGTTGGGAAGGCAACAGGAGGNCCAAAATGTGAATTTAGGGTGTAAGAGAAGAGACCATCATGGTGTGTCGAAGATGTCGGGGGAATGGTTGGGATGGCAACAGGAGAGCCGTCGGCGTAGGTGGAGTTGTGTGGAAAGTTGTCTGACACTTCTAGGAAAAACCTACAGGTAGAACGTCAAAAATCAACTGGTAGAAAACTTCCAGTAGGTTTTTCTACCAGTAGGTTTTAAGGTTCCATCAGTAGGTGATAAGGGGGATGCAAGCTCAGGACCAGATTTTGTAAATTAGTCATAACTTTTGATCCCACCATTCGATTGACCTGAAATTTTGACACAAGATGCAGGAAATCTAGATCTATAACCTTTATGTTTTTCACAAATTCAGATTCAAAGTGGATCATTGTAAAAATTGTAAAATACCAGGGTTCCACTACCAATTCGAGCTGATGTCGGTACCGAAATTCCAGTAAGCTTAGAAACCAGGGTCTATGATACCAAGTAGCACTACCTCCGTTATTTATTTCACTTCGAAGCCTCCTAATGCTCATGTGATGTGTCGATTTCTTCACCACTCGTCCACACATAGTTACAAGGTTATGAAACCCATCATTTACTCTATGATTACTGGTAGAAAGCTTCCAAGAGGTTTTAAGGTTCCATCAGTATGACATAATGGGGATGCAAGCTCAGGACCAGATTTTGTAAATTAGTCATAACTTTTGATCCCACCATCCGATTGACTTGAAATTTTTTCACAAGATACAGGATATCTAGATCTATAACCTATATGTTTTTTCACATAATTAGATTCAAAGGATATCATGGAAAAAAATGTAAAATACCCGGGTACTACTACCATTTGGTGCTGATGTGGATACCAAAATTCCCGTGGGCCAAGATACCGGTATCAATGATACCATGTACCACTACCTCCTTTATTTATTTCACTTTGAAGCCTCCTAATCCCCATGGGATTTATCCATCTCTTCACCACTCATCCACACTTAGTTTCAAGGTTATGGAAGCCATCATTTACTCTATGATTACCTGCAACCTCAAAATTTCCACATTACTCACAAATTTGGCTAACTCTAAGTAATTAAATGCAAATTTGAGTTAAAAGGCATGTACTGAGGCTGTAAAATATGCAATATTATGCGCTTATCACACCACTCCCCAACTTAAGCTTTGCTAATCCCTAGCAAAATAAATGAAAAAAATTAGGCAAACAAACATAAACCTATGCTAACTCCGCTATTGGATTTTGTATACGCAACAAACGTTTAAAGCGCTAGGTAATCCCTAGTGGACGAGTTTGGTCTCGCGAAGGTACCTACGAACTTCTTTTCCTCATATCCAACATTTGAAACATATGCCCTTATCCCAAATAGCACTGGGATGTGAAAAACTGTTTTGTCTAATGCACCCGAACTTATCACACATAAATCACAACGTAGCCTTAAATGCTATTCTAGAGTTTCAACCTACACATTTCCATTCAAAACTCGTGTGTGTGTGAAAAGAAATGAACATGTAAATTAAGTATTTACTCGACGAATCCTCAATCCTTTAGCTATCCAAATTCAACTTTGATGCAAAACCCGCCATGGGTTTCCCCCAAAAATGAATATCTCTCTTGCCTCTAGATTGCTTTTATTTCCCAAAGTATGAATTTAGGGTGTAAGAGAAGAGATCATCATGGTGTGTCAAAGATGTCGGGGGTATGGTTGGGATGGCAACAAGAGGGCCCTCGGAGTAGGTTGAGTAGTGTTGAAAGTTGTCTGACACTTCTAGGAAAAACCTACAGGAAGACGTGAAAAATCTACAAGTATAAAACTTCAAGTAGGTTTTTCTACCAGTAGGTTTTAAGGTTCCATCTATAGGTCATACGGGGGATGCTAGCTCAGGACCAGATTTTGTAAATTAGTCAAAACTTTTGATCCCACCATCCGATTGACCTGAAATTTTGACACAAGATACAGGAAATCTAGGTCTATAACCTTTATGTTTTTCACATATTCAGATTCAAAGGGGATCATGACAAAAAATGAAAAATACCTGGGAACTACTACCAATTGGTGCTGATGGAGGTACTGAAATTTCCGTGGGCCTAAATACCGGTATCTATGATACCAAGTACCACTACCTCCTTTATTTATTTCACTTTGAAGCCTCCTAATCCTCAAGTGATGTGTCCATCTCTTCCCCACTCATCCACACTTAGTTTCAAGGTTATGAAAGTCATCATTTACTCTATTATTACCCGCAACATCTAAATTTCCATATTACTTAGAAATTCGACTGACTCTAAGTAATTAAATGCAAATTTGAGTTAAAATGCGTGTAATGAGGCCATTAAATATGCAATATTATGCGCTTAACACACCACTCCCCAACTTAAGCTTTGCTAATCCCTGGCAAACTAAATGTAAAAGTTAGGCAAACAAACCTAAACCTACGCTAATTCTGCTATTGCATTTTGCATATGCAACAAACCTTTAAAGCACTTGGTGGTCCCTAGTGGACAAGTTTTGTCTCGTGAAGGTACCTACAAACTTCTTTTCCATATATCTAGCATTTGAAACATATGCCCTTATCCCAAATAGCACTGGGATGTGAAAAACAGTTTTGTCCAACGCACACGAACTTATCACGCATGAATCACATCATAGCCTTAAATGCTATTCTAGAGTATCCACCAACACATTTCCTTTCAAAACTTGTGTGTGTGTAAAATGAAATGAACACGTAAATTAAGTTTTTACGCAACGGAATCCACATTCAGTTAGCTATCCAAATTCCGCATTAATGCAAAACCCGCCATGGGTTTCTCCCAAAAAATGAATATCTCTCTATCCTCTCGACTACTTTTTTCTTCCAAAATATGAATTTAGGGTGTAAGAGACCGTCATGGTGTGTCAAAGATGTCGGGGTACGGTAGGGATGGCAACAGGAGGGCCCTCGGAGTAGGTGGAGTAGTGTGGAAAGTTGTCTGACACTTCTAGGAAAAACCTACAGGTAGAACGTGAAAAATCTACTGGTAGAAAACTTCCAGTAGGTTTTTCTACTATTAGGTTTTGAGGTTCCATCAGTAGGTCATAAGAGGGATGCAAGCTCAGGACCAGATTTTGAAAATTACTTAGAACTTTTGATCCCACCATCCGATTGAGCTGAAATTTTGACACAAGATAGAAGAAATCTAGATCTATAACCTTTATGTTTTTCACATATACAGATTCAAAGGGAATCATGATAAAAAATTAAAATTACTAGGGTAGTGCTACCAATTGGTGCAGAAGCAGGTTCCGAAATTCCTGCAGGCCTAGATATCGGTATCTATGATACCAAGGACCACTACCTCCTTTATTCATTTCACTTTGAAGCCACCTAATCCCCATGTGATGTGTCCATCTCTTCACCACTCATCCACACTTAGTTTCAAGGTTATGAAAGCCATCATTTACTCTATGATTACCCGCAACATCAAAATTTCCACATTGCTCGTAAATTCGACTGACTATAAGTAATTAAATGCAAACTTGAGTTAAAATACATGTAAAGAGGCCATTAAATATGCAATATTATGCGCTTATCACACCACTCCCCAACGTAAGCTTTGCTAATCCCTGGCAAACTAAATGTAAAAGTTAGGCAAACAAACCTAAACCTATGCTAATTCCGCTATTGCATTTTGCATATGCAACAAACGTTTAAAGCCCTAGGTGATCCCTAGTGGACGAGATTTGACTCGTGAAGGTACCTACGAACTTCTTTTCCTCATATCCAACATTTGAAACATATGCTCTTATCCCAAATAGCACTGGGATGTGAAAAACAGTTTTGTCCAATGCACCCGAACTTATCACACATGAATCACATCATAGCCTTAAATGCCATTCTAGAGTATCCACCTACACATTTCCTTTCAAAACTCGTGTGTGAGTTAAATTAAATGAACTTGTAAATTAAGTATTTATGCAATAGAATCCACGTTCACTTAGCTATCCAAATTCCGCTTTAAAGCAAAATCTGCCATGGGTTTCTCCCAAAAATGAATATCTCTCTTGCCTCTCGACTGCTTTTATTTTCCAAAATATGAATTTAGGGTGTAAGCGACCCTCATGCTATGTCAAAGATGTCGGGGCATGGTCGAGATGACAACAGGAGGGCCCTCCTCGGAGTAGGTGGAGTAGTGTGGAAAGTTGTCTGACACTTCTACGAAAAATCTACAGGTAGAATGTCAAAAATCTACGGGTAGAAAACTTCCAGTAGGTTTTTCTACCATTAGGTTTTAAGGTTCCATCAGTAGGTCATAAGGAGGATGCAAGCTCAGGACCAGATTTTATAAATTAGTCATAACTTTTGATCCCACCATCCGATTGAGTTAAAATTTTGACACAAGATACAAGAAATCCAGATCTATAACCTTTAGGTTTTTCACATATTCAGATTCAAAGGGAATCAAGGTAAAAAATGAAAAATACCAGGGTACTGCTACCAATTGGTGCTGATGCAGGTTCCAAAATTCCCGTGGGCCTATAATTCGGTATCTATGTTACCAAGTACCACTACGTCCTTTATTCCTTTCACTTTGAAAACCTCCTAATCCTCATGTGATGTGTCCATCTCTACACCACTCATCCACACTTAGTTTCAAGGTTATGAAAGTCATCATTTACTCTATGATTACCCGCAACATCAAAATTTCCACATTACTGAGAAATTCGACTGACTCTAAGTAATTAAATGCAAACTTGAGTTAAAATGCGTGTAATGAGGCCATAAAATATGCAATATTATGCGCTTATCACACCACTCCCCAACTTAAGCTTTGCTAATCCCTGGCAAACTAAATGTAAAAGTTAGGCAAACAAACCTAAACCTATGCTAATTCCGTTATTGCATTTTGCATATGCAACAAACCTTTAAAGCCCTAGGTGATCCCTAGTGGACGAGATTTGTCTCGTGAAGGTACCTACGAACTTCTTTTCGTCATATCCAACATTTGAAACATATGCCCTTATCCCAAATCGCACTGGGATGGGAAAAACAGTTTTGTCCAATGCACCCGAACTTATCACACATGAATCACATCATAGCCCAAAATGCCGTTGTAGTGTATCCACCTACACATTTCCTTTCAAAACTCGTGTTTGAGTTAAATGAAATGAACATGTAAATTAAGTATTTACACAACGGAATCCACATTCGCTTAGCTATCCAAATTCCGCTTTAATGCAAAATCCGCCATGGGTTTCTCCCAAAAACGAATATCTCTCTTGCCTCTCGACTGCTTTTATTTTTCAAAATATGTATTTAGGGTGTAAGAGACCCTCATGCTATGTGAAAGATGTCGGGGCATGGTCGGGATGGCAACAGGAGGGCCCTCCTCGAAGTTGGTGAAANGGGTGTAAGAGACCCTCATGCTATGTCAAAGATGTCGGGGCATGGTCGGGATGGCAACAAGAGGGCCCTCCTCGAAGTAGGTGGAGTAGTGTGGAAAGTTGTCTGACACTTCTACGAAAAACCTACTGGTAGAATGTCAAATATCTACAGGTAGAAAACATCCAGTTGGTTTTTCTACCATTAGGTTTTAAGGTTCCATCAGTTGGTCATAAGGAGGATGCAAGCTCTGGACCAGATTTTGTAAATAAGTCATAACTTTTGATCCCACCATCCGATTGAGTTGAAATTTTGACACAAGATACAAGAAATCTAGATCTATAACCTTCAGGTTTTTCACATATTCAGATTCAAAGGGGATCATGGTAAAAAATGTAAAATACCCGGATACTACTACCAATTGGTGCTGATGTAGGTACCGAAATTCCTGTGGTCCTAGATACCAATATCTATGATACCAAGTGCCACTACCTCCTTTATTTATTTCACTTTGAAGCCTCCTAATCCCCATGTGATGTGTCCATCTCTTCACCTCTCATCCACACTTAGTTTCAAGGTTATGAAAGAATCATTTACTCTATGATTACCCGCAACATCAAAATTTCCACATTATTCAGAAATTCGACTGACCCTAAGTAATTAAATGCAAACTTGAGTTAAAATGCGCGTAATGAGGCCATAAAATATGCAATATTATGCGCCTATCACACCACTCCCCAACTTAAGCTTTGCTAATCCCTGGCAAACTAAATGCAAAAGTTAGGCAAACAAATATATACCGATGCTAATTCCGCTACTGCATTTTGCATATGGAACAAACTTTTAAAGCCGTAGGTGATCCCTAGTGGTCGAGATATGTCTCGTGAAGGTACCTACAAACTTCTTTTCCTCATATCAAACATTTGAAACATATGCCCTTATCCCAAATAGCACTGGGATGTGAAAAACAANTTCCTCATATCCAAAATTTGAAACATATGCCCATATCCCAAATAGCACTGGGATGTGAGAAACAATTTTGTCCAATGCACCTGAACTTATCACACATGAATCACATCATAGCCTTAAATGCTATTCTAGAGTATCCACCTACACGTTTCCTTTCAAAAATAGTTTGTGTAAAATGAAATGAACACGTAAATTAAGTATTTACTCAACGGAATCCACATTCACTTAGCTATCCAAATTCAGCTTTAATGCAAAACCCGCCATGGGTTTCTCCCAAAAATGAACATATCTCTTGCCTCCCGACTGCTTTTATTTACCAAAATAAGAATTTAGGGTGTAAGAGAAGAGACCATCATGGTGTGTCAAAGATGTCGGGGGTATGGTTGGGATGGCAACAGGAGGGCCCTCGGAGTAGGTGGGGTAGTGTGGAAAGTTGTCTGACACTACTAGTAAAAACCTTCAGGTAGACGTCAAAAATCTACTGGTAGAAAACTTTCAGTAGGTTTTTCTACCAGTTGGTTTTAATGTTCCATCAGTAGGTCAAAAGGGGGATGCAAGTTGTGGATCGAATTTTGTAAATTAGTCATAACTTTTGATCCCACCATCCGATTGAGCTTTAATTTTGACACAAGCTACAAGAAATCAAGATCTATAACCTTTATGTTTTTCATATATTCAGATTCAAAGGGAATCATGGAAAAAAATGAAAAATACCAGGGTACTGCTACCAATTGGTGCTGATGCAGGTTCCGAAATTCCAGTGGGCCTAGATATCGGTATCTATGATACCAAGTACCACTACCTCTTTTATTCATTTCACTTTGAAAGCCTCCTAATCCTCAAGTGATGTGTCCATCTTTTCACCACTCATCCACACTTAGTTTCAAGGTTATGGAAGCAATCATTTACTCTATGATTACCTGCAACATCAAAATTTTCACATTACTCAGAAATTTGGCTGACTCTAAGTAATTATATGCAAACTTGAGTTAAAATGCATGTAATGAGGCCATTAAATATGCAATATTATGTGCTTATCACACCAATCCCGAACTTAAGCTTTGCTAATCCCTAGCAAACTAAATGAAAAAATTAGGCAAACAAACATAAACCTATGCCAATTTTGCTTCTGCATTTTGCAAATGCAACAAACTTTTAAAGCACTAGGTGATCCCTGGTGGAAAAGTTTTGTCTCGTGATGGTACCAACGAACTTCTTTTCCTCATATCCGGCATTTGAAACATATGCCCTTATCCAAAATAGCAATGGGATGTGAAAAACAGTTTTGTCCAATGCACACGAACTTATCGCACATGAAACACATCATAGCCTTAAATGCTGCCAGAGTATCCACCTACATATTTCCATTCAAAACTCATGTGTGTGTAAAATGAAATAAACACGTAAATTAAGTATTTACGCAACGGAATCCACATTCACTTAGCTATCCAAATTCAGTTTTAATGCAAAACCCGCCATGGGTTTCTCCCAAAAATGAATATCTCTCTTGCCTCTCGACTGCTTTTATCTTCCAAAATATGAATTTAGGGTGTAAGAGACCGTCATGGTGTGTCAAAGATCTCGGGGTATGGTCGGGATGGCAATAGGAGGGCCCTCGGAGTAGGTGGACTAGTGTGGAAAGTTGCCTCACACTTCTACGAAAAACCTACAGGTAGAATGCCAAAAATCTACTGGTAGAAAACTTCCAGTTGGTTTTTCTACTAGTAGGTTTTAAGGTTCCATTAGTAGGTCCAAATGGGGATGCAAGCTCTGGACCAGATTATTTAAATTAGTCAAAACTTTTGATCCTACCATCCGATTGAGCTAAACTTTTGACACAAGATACAGGAAATCTTGGTCTATAACCATTATGTTTTTCACATATTCAGATTCAAAGGGAATCATGGTAAAAATTGAAAAATACCAGGGTACTGCTACCAATTGTTGCTGATGCAGGTTCCGAAATTCTCGTGGGCCTAGATATCGGTATCTATGATACCAAGTACCATTACCTCCTTTATTTCTTTACCTTTGAAAACCTCCTAATTCTCATGTGATATGTCCATCTCTTCCCCACTCATCCACACTTAGCTTCAAGGTTATGAAAGCCATCATTTACTCTATGATTATCTGCAACATCAAAATTTCCACATTACTTAGAAATTCGACTAACTCTAAGTAATTAAATGCAAACTTGAGTCAAAATGCATGTAATGAGGCCATTAAGTATGCAATATTATGCGCTTATCACACCACTCCCCAACTTAAGCTTTGCTANTGTAATGAGGCCATTAAATATGCAATATTATGCGCTTATCACACCACTCCCCAACTTAAGCTTTGCTAATCCCTAGCAAACCAAATGTAAAAATTAGGCAAACAAACAAAAACCTATGCTAATTCCGCTATTGCATTTTGCAAATGCAACAAACCTTTAAAGCACAAGGTGATCCCTTGTGGAGGAGTTTTGTCTCGTGAAGGTTCCTACAAACTTCTTTTCCTCATATCCAACATTTGAAATATATGCCCTTATCCCAAATAGCACTGGGATGTGAAAAACAGTTTTGTCCAATGCACCCGAACTTATCACACAAGAATCACATCATAGCGCTAAATGCTATTCTAGAGTATCCACCTACACATTTCCTTCCAAAAGTAGTGTGTGTGTAAAAGGAAATGAACACGTAAATTAAGTATTTACTCAACGGAATCCACATTCACTTAGCCATGCAAATTAAACTTTAATGCAAAACCTGCCACAGGTTTCTCCCAAAAATTAATATCTCTCTTGCCTTTCGATTGCTTTTATTTTCCAAAATATGAATTTAGGGTGTAAGAGACCGTCATGGTGTATCGAAGATGTCGGGGTATGGTTGGGATGGCAACAGAGGGCCCTCAGAATTGGTGGAGTAGTGTGGAAAGTTGTCTGACACTTCTAAGAAAAACCTACCGGTAGAACGTCAAAAATATACTGGTAGAAAACTTCTAGAAGGTTTTTCTACCAGTGGGTTTTAAGTTTCCATCAGTAGGTCATAAGGGGGGTGCAAGCTCTGGACCAAATTTTGTAAATTAGTCATAACTTTTGATCCCACCATCCGATTGTGCTAAAATTTTAACACAACATACAGGAAATCTTAATCTATAACCCTTATGTTTCTCACATATTCAGATTCAAAGGGGATCATGGTAAAAAAATGTAAAATACCAGGGTACTACTACCAATTGGTGCTGATGCAGGCATCGAAATTCCCGTGGGCCTAGACACCGGTATCTATGATACCAAGTACCCCTACCTCCTTTATTTATTTCACTTTGAAAGCCTCCTAATCCTCATGTGATGTGTCCATCTCTTCACCACTCATCCACAGTTAGTTTCAAGGTTATGAAAGCCATCATTTACTCTATGATTACCTCCAACATCAAAATTAAATGCAATACTCAAAAATTCGACTAACTATAAGTAATTAAATGCAAACTTGCAACAAAATGCATGTAATGAGGCCAGTAAATATGCAATATTACGCGCTTATCACACCACTCCCCAACTTAAGCTCTGAAAATCCCTAGCCAACCAATTGTAAAAATTAGGAAAACAAACAAATACCTATGCTAATTCCGCAACTGCATTTTGCATATGCAACAAACCTTTAAAGCACTAGGTGATCCCAAGTGGACGAGTTTTGTCCCGTGAAGGTACCTACGAACTTATTTTCCTCATATCCAACATTTGAAACATTTGCCCTTATCCCAAATAGCACTGGGATGTGAAAAACAGTTTTGTCCAATGCACCCGAACTTATCCCACATGAATCACTTCATAGCCTTAAATTCTATTCTAGAGCATCCACCTACACATTTCCTTTCAAAACTAGTTTGTGTAAAATGAAATGAACACGTAAATTAAGTTTTTACTCTTCAGAATCCACATTCACTTAGCTGTCCAAATTCAGCTATAATACGAAATCCGCCATGGGTTTCTCCCAATAATGAATATCACTCTTTCCTCTCGACTGCTTTTATTTTCCAAAAAATGAATTTAGGGTGTAAGAGACCGTCATGGTGTGTGAAAGATGTTGGGGTATGGTAGGGATGGCTTCAGGAGGTCCCTCGGAGTAGGTGGAGTAGTGTGGAAAGTTGTCTGACACTTCTAGGAAAAATCTACCTGTAGAACGGCAAAAATATACTGGTAGAAAACATCCATTAGGTTTTTCTACCAGTGGGTTTTAAGTTTCCATCAGTAGGTCATATGGGGGGTGCAAGCTCTGAAATAGATTTTGTAAATTAGTCATAACTTTTGATCCCACCATCCGATTGAGCTCAAATTTTGACACAAGATACAGGAAATCTAAATCTATAACCCTTATGTTTTTCACAATGGTAAAAAATGTAAAATACCAGGGTATTACTACCAATAGGTGTTGATGCAGGCACCAAAATTCCCGTGGGCCTAGATACCGGTATCTGTGATACCAAGTACCATTACCTCCTTTATTTATTTCACTTTGAAAGCCTCCTAATCCTCATGTGATGTGTCCATCTCTTCACCACTCATCCACACTTAGTTTCAAGGTTATGAAAGCCATCATTTACACTATGATTACCTGCAACATCAAAATTTCCACATTATTCAAAAATTTGACTAACTCTTAGTAATTAAATACAAACATGAGTCAAAATACATGTAATGAGGCCACTAAATATGCAATATTACGGGCTTATCACACCACTCCCCAACTTAAGCTTTGCTAATCCCTAGCAAACCAATTGTAAAAATTAGGAAAACAAACATATACCTATGCAAATTCCGCAACTGGATTTTGCAAATGCAACAAACCTTTAAAGCACTAGGTGACCCCTAGTGGACGAGTTTTGTTCCGTGAAGGTACCTACGAACTTCTTTTCCTCATATCCAACATTTGAAACATATGCCCTTATCCCAAATAGCATTGGAATGTGAAAAACAGTTTTGTCCAATGCACCCGAACTTATCACACCTGAATCACATCATAGCCTTAATTGCTATTCTAGAGTATCCACCTACACATTTCCTTTCAAAACTAGTTTGTGTAAAATGAAATGAACACGTAAATTAAATATTTACTCAATGGAATCCACATTCACTTAGCTATCCAAATTCAGCTTTAATGTAAAACCCGTCATGGGTTTCTCCCAATATTGAATATCTCTAATGCCTCCCAATAATGAATATCTCTCTTGCCTCTCGAGTGCTTTTATTTTCCAAAATATGAATTTAGGGTGTAAGAGACTGTCATGGCGTGTCAAAGATGTCGGAGTATGGCAGGGATGGCTTCAGGAGGTCCCTCTAACTCGGTGGAGTTGTGTGGAAAGTTGTCTGACACTTCTAGGAAAAACCTACAGGTAGAACGTCAAAATCTACTGGAAGAAAACTTCCAGTAGGTTTTTCTACCAGTAGGTTTTAATGTTCCATCAGTAGGTCAAAAGGGGATGCAAGTTCTGGACCAGATTTTGTAAATTAGTCATAACTTTTGATCCCACCATCCGATTGAGCTGAAATTTTGACACATGATACAGGAAATCTAAATCTATAACATTTATGTTTTTCACATATTCAGATTCAAAGGGGATCTTGGTAAAAAATGTAAAATACCAGAGTATTACTACCAATTGGTGCTGATGCAGGTTCCGAAATTCCCGTGGGCCTAGATATCGGTATCTATGATACCAAGTACCACTACCTCCTTTATTCCTTTCACTTTGAAAACCTCCTAATCGTCATGTGATGTGTCCATCTCTTCACCACTCATCCACACTTAGCTTCAAGGTTATGAAAGCCATCATTTACTCTATGATTATCTGCAACATCAAAATTTCCACATTACTTAGAAATTCGACTAACTCTAAGTAATTAAATGCAAACTTGAGTCAAAATGCATGTAATGAGGCCATTAAGTATGCAATATTATGCGCTTATCACACCACTCCCCAACTTAAGCTTTGCTAATCCCTAGCAAACCAAATGTAAAAATTAGGCAAACAAACAAAAACCTATGCTAATTCCGCTATTGCATTTTGCATATGCAACAAACCTTTAAAGCACAAGGTGATCCCTTGTGGAGGAGTTTTGTCTCGTAAAGGTTCCTACAAACTTCTTTTCCTCATATCCAACATTTGAAACATATGCCCTTATCCCAACTAGCACTGGGATGTGAAAAACAGTTTTGTCCAATGCACCTGTACTTATCACACAAGAATCACATCATAGCGCTAAGTGCTATTCTAGAGTATCCACCTACACATTTCCTTCCAAAAGTAGTGTGTGTGTAAAAGGAAATGAACATGTGAATTAAGAAATTACTCAACGGAATCCACATTCACTTAGCCATGCAAATTAAACTTTAATGCAAAACCTGCCACAGGTTTCTTCCAAAAATTAATATCCCTCTTGCCTTTCGACTGCTTTTATTTTCCAAAATACGAATTTAGGGTGTAAGAGACCATCATGGTGTGTCGAAGATGTCGGGGTATGGTTGGGATGGCAATAGATGGCCCTCAGAATTGGTGGAGTAGTGTGGAAAGTTGTCTGACACTTCTAGGAAAAACATACTGGTAGAACGTCAAAAATATACTGGTAGAAAACTTCTAGAAGGTTTTTCTACCAGTGGGTTTTAAGTTTCCATCAGTAGGTCATAAGGGGGGTGCAAGCCCTGGACCAAATTTTGTAAATTAGTCATAACTTTTGATCCCACCATCCGATTGTGCTAAAATTTTCACACAACATACAGGAAATCTTGATCTATAACCCTTATGTTTTTCACATATTCAGATTCAAATGGGATCATGGTAAAAAATGTAAAATACCAGGGTACTACTACCAATTGGTGCTGATGCAGGCATCGAAATTCCCGTGGGCCTAAATACCGGTATCTATGATACCAAGTACCCCTACCTCCTTTATTTATTTCACTTTGAAAGCCTCCAAATCCTCATGTGATGTGTCCATCTCTTCACCACTCATCAACACTTAGTTTCAAGGTTATGAAAGCCATCATTTACACTATGATTACCTGCAACATCAAAATTTCTACATTACTCAAAAATTCGACTAACTCTGACTAATTAAATACAAACTTGAGTCAAAAATACATGTAATACGGCCAGTAAATATGCAATATTACGCGCTTATCACACTACTCCCCAACTTAAGCTTTGAAAATCCCTAGCAAACTNTATGCAATATTATGCGCTGATCACCCCACACCCCGACTTAAGCTGTGCTAATCCCTAGCAAACTAAAAGTAAAAACTAGACAAACAAACATAAACCTATGCTAATCCCGCTATTGCATTTAGCTTGTGCCACAAACCATTAAAGCACTAGGTGATCCCTAGTGGACGAGTTTTGTCCCGTGAAGGTACCTACGAACTTCTTTTCCTCATATCCAACATTTGAAACATATGCCCTTATCCCAAATAGCACTGGGATGTGAAAAATAGTTTTGTCCAATGCACCCGAACTTATCACACCTGAATCACATCATAGCCTTAAATGCTATTCTAGAGTATATCCACCTACACATTTCCTTTCAAAACTAGTTTGTGTAAAATGAAATGAAGACGTAAATTAAGTATTTACTCTACGGAATCCACATTCCCTTAGCTATCCATGTTCAGCTTTAACACGAAACCCGCCATGGGTTTCTCCCAAAAATGAATATCTCTCTTTCCTCTCGACTGCTTTTATTTTCCAAAAAATGAATTTAGGGTGTAAGAGACCGTCATGGTGTGTGAAAGATGTTGGGGTATGGTACGGATGGCTTCAGGAGGTCCCTCGGAGTAGGTGGAGTAGTGTGGAAACTTGTCTGACACTTCTAGGAAAAATCTACCGGTAGAACGTCAAAAATATACTGGTAGAAAACTTGCAGTAGGTTTTTCTTCCAGTGGGTTTTAAGTTTCCATCTGTAGGTCATAAGGGGGGTGCAAGCTCTGGACCAGACTTTGTAAATTAGTCATAACTTTTGATCCCACCATCTGATTGAGCTCAAATTTTGGCACAAGATACAGGAAATCTAGATCTATAACCCTTATGTTTTTCACAATGGTAAAAAATGTAAAATACCAGGGTATTACTACCAATAGGTGCTGATGCAGGTACCAAAATTCCCGTGGGCCTAGATACCATATCTGTGATACCAAGTACCACTACCTCCTTTATTTATTTCACTTTGAAAGCCTCCTAATCCTCATGTGATGTGTCCATCTCTTCACCACTCATCCACACTTAGTTTCAAGGTTATGAAAGCCATCATTTACACTATGATTACCTGCAACACCAAAATTTCCACATTACTCAAAAATTCGACTAACTCTAAGTAATTAAATACAAACATGAGTCAAAATACATGTAATGAGGCCACCAAATATGCAATATTACGGGCTTATCACACCACTCCCCAACTTAAGCTTTGCTAATCCCTAGCAAACCAATTGTAAAAATTAGGAAAACAAACATATACCTATGCAAATTGCGCAACTGGATTTTGCAAATGCAACAAACCTTTAAAACACTAGGTGATCCCTAGTGGACGGGTTTTGTCCCGTGAAGGTACCTACGAACTTCTTTTCCTCATATCCAACATTTGAAACATATGCCCTTATCCCAAATAGCTCTGGGATGTGAAAAATAATTTTGTCCAATGCACCGGAACTTATCACACCTGAATCACATCATAGCCTTAAAGGCTATTCTAGAGTATCCACCTACACATTTCCTTTCAAAACTAGTTTGTGTAAAATGAAATGAACACGTAAATTAAGTATTTCCTCAACAGAATCCACATTCACTTAGCTATCCAAATTCAGCTATAATGCAAAACCCGCCAAGGGTTTCTGCCAATAATGAATATCTCTAATGCCTCCCAATAATGAATATCTCTCTTGCCTCTCGACTGCTTTTATTTTCCAAAATATGAATTTAGGGTGTAAGAGACCGTCATGGTGTGTCAAAGATGTCGGGGTATGGTAGGGATGGCTTGAGGTGGTCCCTCGGAGTAGGTGGAAAGTTGTCTGACACTTCTAGGAAAAACCTACAGGTAGAACGTCAAAAATCTACTTGTAGAAAACATCCAACAGGTTTTAATGTTCCATCAGTGGGTCATAAGGGGATGCAAGTTCTGGACCAGATTTTGTAAATTAGTCATAACTTTTGATCCCACCATCCGATTGAGCTGAAATTTTGACACAAGAAGATCTATAATCCTTATGTTTTTCACATAGTCAAATTCTATGGGGATCATGGTAAAGAATGTAAAATACCATGGTACTACAACCAATTGGTGTTGATGTAGGTATCGAAATTCCCGTGGGCCTGGATACCAGTATCTATGATACCAAGTGCCACTACCTCCTTTACTTCTATCACTTTGAAAGCCTTCTAATCCTCATGTGATGTGTCCATCTCTTCGCCACTCATCCACACTTCGTTTCAAGGTTATGAAAGCCATCAATTACTCTATGATTACCTGCAACATCAAAATTTTCACATCACTCAAAAATTCAACTAACTCTAAGTAACTAAATACAAACTTGAGTCAAAATACATGTAATGAGGCCACTAAATATGCAATATTACGGGCTTATCACACCACTAAGGTTTGCTAATCCCTAGAAAACCAATTGTAAAAATTAGGAAAAGAAACATATACCTATGCTAATTCCGCAACTGCATTTTGCAAATGCAACAAACCTTTAAAGCAATAGGTGATCCCCAGTGGAGGAGTTTTGTCTCGTGAAGGTACCTACAAACTTCTTTTCCTTATATCCAACATTTGAAACATATGCCGTTATCCCCACTAGCACTGGGATTTGAAAAACAATTTTGTCCAATGCACCCGAACTTATCACACAAGAATCACATCATAGCCTTAAATGCTATTCTAGAGTATCCACCTACACATTTCCTTTAAAAAGTAGTGTGTGTGTAAAAAGAAATGAACATGTAAATTAAGTATTTACTCAACGGAATCCACAATCACTTTGGTATCCAAATTAAACTTTAATGCAAAATTTGCCATAGGTTTCTCCCAAAAATGAAAATCTCTCTTGCCTTTCGACTGATTTTATTTTCCAAAATATGAATTTAGGGTGTAAGAGACCATCATGGTGTGTCGAAGATGTCGGGGTATAGTTGGGATGGCAACAGAGGGCCCTCAGAGTTGGTGGAGTAGTGTGGAAAGTTGTCTGACACTTCTAGGAAAAACCTACTGGTAGAACGTCAAAAATATACTGGTAGAAAACTTGTAGTAGGTTTTTCTACCAATGGGTTTTAAGGTTCCATCAGTAGGTCATAAGGGGGATGCAAGCCCTGTACCAGATTTTGTTAAATAGTCATAATTTTTGATCCCACCATCCGATTGAGCTGAAATTTTAACACAAGATACAGAAAATCTTGATCTATAACCCTTATGTTTTTCACATATTCAGAATCAAAGGGGATTAGGGTAAAAAATGTAAAATACCAAGGAACTACTACCATATGGTGCTGATGCAGGCATCAAAATTCGCATGGGCCTAGATACCGGTATCTATGATACCAAGTACCACTACCTCCTTTATTTATTTCACTTTGAAAGCATCCTAATCCTCATGTTATGTGTCCATCTCTTCACCACTCATCCACACTTAGTTTCAAGGTTATGAAAGACAACATTTACACTATGATCACCTGCAACATCAAAAATTCCACATTACTCAAAAATTTGACAAAGTCTAAGTAATTAAATACAAACTTGAGTCAAAAATACATGTAATGAGGCCATTAAATATGCAATATTACACGCTTATCACACCACTCCCCAACTTAAGCTTTGAAAATCCCTAGCAAACCAATTGTAAAAATTAGGAAAACAAACATATACCTATGCTAATTCCGCAACTGCATTTTGCATCTTTAAAGCACTAGGTGATCCCTAGTGGACGAGTTTTGTCCCGTGAAGGTACCAATGAACTTATTTTCCTCAAATCCAACATTTGAAACATATGCCCTTATCCCAAATAGCACTGGGATGTGAAAAACAGTTTTGTCACACATGAATCACTTCATAGCCTTAAATGCTATTTTAGAGTATCCACCTACACATTTCCTTTCAAAACTAGTTTGTGTAAAATTAAATGAACACTTAAATTAAGTATTTACTCTACGGAATCCACATTCACTTAGCTAGCCAAATTCAGCTTTAATGCAAAACCCGCCATGGGTTTCTCCCAATAATGAATATCTATTCTCGCCTCTCGACTGCTTTTATTTTCCAAAATATGAATTTTGGGTGTAAGAGACCGCCATGGAGTGTCAAAGATGTTGGGGTATGGTAGGGATGGCTTCAGGAAGTCCCTCGGAGTAGGTGGAGTAGTGTGGAAAGTTGTCTGACACTTCTAGGAAAAACCAACTGGTAGAACGTCAAAAATATACTGGTAGAAAACTTCCAGTAGGTTTTTCTACCAGTGGGTTTTAAGTTTCCATCGGTAGGTCATAAGGGGGGTGCAAGCTCTGGACCAGATTTTGTAAATTAGTTACAACTTTTGATCCCACCATCCAATTGAGCTGAAATTTTGACACAAGATACAGGAAATCTAGATCTATAACCCTTATGTTTTTCACATATTCAGATTCAAAGGGGATCATGGTAAAAAATGTAAAATACCAAGGTATTAGTACCAATTGGTGCTGATGTAGGGACCGAAATTCCCGTGGGCCTAGATACAGGTATCTATGATACCAAGTACCACTGCCTCCTTTATTTATTTCACTTTGAAAGCCTCATAATCCTCATGCGATGTGTCCATTTCTTCACCACTCATCAACACTTAGTTTCATGGTTATGAAAGCCATTATTTACTCTATGATTACCAACAACATCAAAATTTCCACATTACTCAGAAATTCGACTAACTCTAAGTAATAAAATACAAACTTGAGTCAAAATACATGTAATGAGGCCACTAAATATGCAATATTACAGGCTTATCACACCACTCCCCAACTTAAGCATTGTTAATCCCTAGCAAACCAATTGTAAAAATTAGGAAAAGAAACATGTACCTATGCCAATTCCGCAACTGCATTTTGCAAATGCAACAAACCTTTAAAGCACTAGGTNCATAAACCTATGCTAATTCCGCTATTGCATTTTGCATATGCAACAAACCTTTAAAGCACTAGGTGATCCCTAGTGGACGAGTTTTGTCCCGTGAAGGTACCAATGAACTANTGCAACAAACCTTTAAAGCACTAGGTGATCCCTAGTGGACGAGTTTTGTCCCGTGAAAGTACCTACGAACTTCTTTTCCTTATATCCAACATTTGAAACATATGCCCATATCCCAAATAGCACTGGGATGTGAAAAACAGTTTTGTCCAGTGCACCCGAACTTATCACACAAGAATCACATCATAGCCTTAAATGCTATTCTAGAGTATCCACCTACACATTTTCTTTCAAAACTAGTTTGTGTAAAATGAAATGAACACGTAAATTAAGTATTTACTCAGTGGAATCCACATTCACTTAGCTATCCAAATTCAGCTTTAACGCATAACCCGCCAAGGGTTTCTCCCAATAATGAATATCTCTAATGCCTCCCAATAATGAATATCTCTCTTGCCTCTCGACTACTTTTGTTTTCCAAAATACGAATTTCGGATGTAAGAGACCGTCATGGTGTGTCAAAGATGTTGGGGTATGGTAAGGATGGCTTTAGGAGGTCCTTCGAAGTAGGTGGAGAAGTGTGGAAAGTTGTCTGACACTTCTAGGAAAAACCAACAGGTAGAACGTCAAAAATCTACTGGAAGAAAACTTCCTGTAGGTTTTTCTACCAGTAGGTTTAAATGTTCCATCAGTAGGTCAAAAGGGGATGCAAGTTCTGTACCAGATTTTGTAAATTAGTCATAACTTTTGATCCCACCATCCGATTGAGCTGAAATTTTGACACAAGATACAGGAAATCTAGATCTATAACATTTATGTTTTTCACATATTCAGATTCAAAGGGGATCATGGTAAAAAATGTCAAATACCAGGGTTCTACTACCAATTGGTGCTAATGTAGGTACCAAAATTCCCGTGGGCGTAGATACAGGTATCTATGATACCAAGTACCACTGCCTCCTTTATTTATTTCACTTTGAAAGCCTCGTAATCCTCATGTGATATGTCCATTTCTTCACCACTCATCAACACTTAGTTTCATGGTTATGAAAGCCATTATTTACTCTATGATTACCAGCAACATCAAAATTTCCACATTACTCAGAAATTCGACTAACTCTAAGTAATTAAAACGCAAACTTGAGTCAAAATGCNGTTTCAAGGTTATGAAAGCCATCATTTACTCTATGATTACCTCCAACATCAAAATTTTCACATCACTCAGAAATTCGACTAACTCTAAGTAATTAATTGCAAACTTGAGTCAAAATGCATGTAATCAGGCCATTAAATATGCAATATTATGCGTTTATCACACCACTCCCCAACTTAAGCTTCGCTAATCCCTAGCAAACCAAATGTAAAAATTAAGCAATCGAACATAAACCTATGCTAATTCTGTTATTGCATTTTGCATATGCAACAAACCTTTAAAGCCCTAGGTGATCCCTAATGGAGGAGTTTTGTCTCGTGAAGGTACCTAAAAACTTCTTTTTCTCATATCCAACATTGGAAACATATGCCCTTATCCCCACTAGCANGAGTTTTGTCTCGTGAAGGTACCTACGAACTTCTTTTCCTCATATCCAACATTTGAAGCATATGCCCTTGTCCCAAAAAGCACTAGGATGTGAAAAAGAGTTTTATGCAATGCACTTGAACTTGTCTCACATGAATCACAATATAGCCTNACCTAAAAACTTCTTTTTCTCATATCCAACATTGGAAACATATGCCCTTATCCCCACTAGCACTGGGATGTGAAAAAGAATTTTGTTCAATGCACCCGAACTTATCACACAAGAATCACATCATAGCCTTAAATGCTATTCTAGAGTATCCACCTACACATTTCCTTTCAAAAGTAGTGTGAGTGTAAAATGAAATGAACATGTAAATTAAGTATTTACTCAACGGAATGCTCATTCACTTAGCTTNTAAGTATTTACTCAACGGAATCCACATTCACTTAGCTATCCAAATTCAGCTTTAATGTAAAACCCGCCATGGGGTTTCTCCTAAAAATGAATATCTCTCTTGCCTCTTGACTGCTTTGATTTTCCAAAAAATGAATTTAGGGTGTAAGAGACCGTCATGGTGTCTCCCAGGTGTCGGGGTATGGTAGGGATGGCAATAGGAAGGCCCTCGGAGTAGGTGGAGTACTGTGGAAAGTTGTCTTACACTTCTAGGAAAAACCTACAAGTAGAACGTCAAAAATCTACTGGTAGAAAACTTCCAGTAGGTTTTTCTACCAGTGGGTTTTAAGGTTCCATCAGTAGGTCATAAGGGGGATGCAAGCTCTGGACCAGATTTTGTAAATTAGTCATAACTTTTGTTCCCACCATCCGATTGAGCTGAAATTTTGACGCAGGATACAGGAAATCTAGATCTATAACCCATATGTTTTTCACATATTCAAATTCAAAGGGGATCGTAGAAAAAAATGTAAAATACCAGGGTACTACTACCAATCAGTGCTGATGTAGGTACCGAAATTCCCGTGGGCCTGGATACTGGTATCTATGACACCAAGTTCCACGACCTCCTTTATTTATTTAACTTTGAAAGCTTCCTAATCCTCATGTGATGTGTCCATCTCTTCACCACTCATCCACACTTAGTTCTATGGTCATGAATGCCATCATTTACTCTATGATTACCTACAACATTAAAATTTCCACATCACTCAGAAATTCGACTAACTCTAAGTAATTAAATGCAAACTTGAGTCAAAATGCATGTAATGGGGCCAAATATTACGCAATATTATGCATTTACCACACTACTCCCCAACTTAAGCTTTGCTAATCCGTAGCAAAACAAATGTAAAAATTAGGCAAACAAACATAAACCTATGCTTATTCCGCTATTGCATTTTGCATTTGCAACAAACCTTTAAAGCACTAGGTGATCCCTAGTGGACGAGTTTTGTCTCATGAAAGTACCTACGAACTTCTTTTCCTCATATCCAACATTTGAAACATATGCCCTTATCCCCAATAGCACTGGTAGGTGAAAAAAAGTTGTCCAATGCACCCGAACTTATCACACATGAATCATATCATAGCCCAAAATGCTATTCTAGAGTATCCACCTACACATTTCCTTTAAAAAGTAGTGTGTGTGTAAAATGAAATGAACATGTAAATTAAGTATTTACTCAACGGAATCCACATTCACTTAGCTGTCCAAATTCAGCTTTAATGCAAAACCCGCCATGGGTTTCTCCCAAAAATGAATATCTCTCTTGCCTCTCGACTGCTTGTATTTTCCAAAATATGAATTTAGGGTGTAAGAGACCGTCATGGTGGTTCCAAGATGTCGGGGTATGCTAGGGATGGCAACAGGAGGGCCCTCGTAGTTNCGACTACTTTTATTTTCCAAAATATGAATTGTGGGTGTAAGAGACCGTCATGGTGTGTCCCAGATGTGGGGGTATGGTATGGATGGCAACAGGAGGGCCCTCTGAGTAGGTGGAGTAGTGTGGAAAGTTGTCTTACACTTCTAGGAAAAACCTACAGGTAGAACGTCAAAAATCTACTGGTAGAAAACTTCCAGAAGGTTTTCCTACCAGTGGGTTTTAAGGTTCCATCAGTAGGACATACGGGGGATGCAAGCTCTGGACCAGATTTTGAAAATTAGTGATAACTTTTGATCCCACCATCCGATTGAGCTGAAATTTTGACCNGGTCATAAGGGGGATGCAAGCTCTGGACCAGATTTTGTAAATTAGTCATAACTTTTGTTCCCACCATCCGATTGAGCTGAAATTTTGACGCAGGATACAGGAAATCTAGATCTATAACCCATATGTTTTTCACATATTCAAATTCAAAGGGGATCGTAGAAAAAAATGTAAAATACCAGGGTACTACTACCAATCAGTGCTGATGTAGGTACCGAAATTCCCGTGGGCCTGGATACTGGTATCTATGACACCAAGTTCCACGACCTCCTTTATTTATTTAACTTTGAAAGCTTCCTAATCCTCATGTGATGTGTCCATCTCTTCACCACTCATCCACACTTAGTTCTATGGTCATGAATGCCATCATTTACTCTATGATTACCTACAACATTAAAATTTCCACATCACTCAGAAATTCGACTAACTCTAAGTAATTAAATGCAAACTTGAGTCAAAATGCATGTAATGGGGCCAAATATTACGCAATATTATGCATTTACCACACTACTCCCCAACTTAAGCTTTGCTAATCCGTAGCAAAACAAATGTAAAAATTAGGCAAACAAACATAAACCTATGCTTATTCCGCTATTGCATTTTGCATTTGCAACAAACCTTTAAAGCACTAGGTGATCCCTAGTGGACGAGTTTTGTCTCATGAAAGTACCTACGAACTTCTTTTCCTCATATCCAACATTTGAAACATATGCCCTTATCCCCAATAGCACTGGTAGGTGAAAAAAAGTTGTCCAATGCACCCGAACTTATCACACATGAATCATATCATAGCCCAAAATGCTATTCTAGAGTATCCACCTACACATTTCCTTTAAAAAGTAGTGTGTGTGTAAAATGAAATGAACATGTAAATTAAGTATTTACTCAACGGAATCCACATTCACTTAGCTGTCCAAATTCAGCTTTAATGCAAAACCCGCCATGGGTTTCTCCCAAAAATGAATATCTCGCCTCTCGACTACTTTTATTTTCCAAAATATGAATTGTGGGTGTAAGAGACCGTCATGGTGTGTCCCAGATGTGGGGGTATGGTATGGATGGCAACAGGAGGGCCCTCTGAGTAGGTGGAGTAGTGTGGAAAGTTGTCTTACACTTCTAGGAAAAACCTACAGGTAGAACGTCAAAAATCTACTGGCAGAAAACTTCCAGAAGGTTTTCCTACCAGTGGGTTTTAAGGTTCCATCAATAGGACATACGGGGGATGCAAGCTCTGGACCAGATTTTGTAAAATAGTGNTTAAGGTTCCATCAGTAGGACATACGGGGGATGCAAGCTCTGGACCAGATTTTGAAAATTAGTGATAACTTTTGATCCCACCATCCGATTGAGCTGAAATTTTGACCCAAGATACAGGAAATCTAGATCTATAACACTTATGTTATTCACATATTCAGATTCAAAGGGGATCATGGTAAAAAATGTAAAATAGCAGGGTACTACTGCCAATTGGTGTTGATGTTGGTACCGAAATTCCCGTGGGCCTGGATACCGGTATCTATGATACCAAATGCCACTATGTCCTTTATTTATTTCACTTTGAAAGCCTCCTAATCCTCATGCGATGTGTCCATCTGTTCACCACTCATCCACAGTTAGTTTCAAGGTTATGAAAGCCATCATTTACTCTATGATTACCTCCAACATCAAAATTAAATGCAATACTCAGAAATTCGACTAACTCTAAGTAATTAAATGCAAACTTGACACAAAATGCATGTAATGAGGCCATTAAATATGCAATATTATGCGTTTATCACACCACTCCCCAACTTAAGCTTTGCTAATCCCTAGCAAGCCAAATGTTAAAATTAGGCAAACAAACATAAACCTATGCTAATTCCTCTGTCGCATTTTGCATACGCAACAAACCTTTAAAACACAAGGTGATCACTAGTGGACGAGTTTTGTCTTGTGAAGGTATCTACAAACTTCTTTTCTTGATATCCAACATTTGATACATACGCCCTTATCCCAAATAGCAATGGGATGCGAAAAATAGTTTTGTCCAATGCACCCGAACTTATCCCAAATGAATCACATCATAGCCTTAAATGCAATTCTAGAGTACCAACCTACAAATTTCCTTTTAAAAGTAGTGTGCGCGTAAAATTAAATGAACATGTAAATTAAGTATTTACTCAACGGAATCCACTTTCACTTAGCTATCCAAATTCAGCTTTAATGCAAAACCCGCCATAGGTTTCTCCCAAAAATGAATATCTCCCTTGCCTCTCGACTTGTTTTATTTTCCAAAACATGAATTTAGGGTGTAAGAGACCGTCATCGTGTGTCAAAGATGTCGGGGTATGGTAGGGATGGCAATAGGAGGGCCCTCCTCGGAGTAGGTGGAGAAGTGCGGAAAGTTGTCTGACACTTCTAGGAAAAACCTATAGGTAGAGCGTCAAGAATCTACTAGTAGAAAACTTCCAATAGGTTTTTCTACCAGTGGGTTTTAAGGTTCAATCAGTAGGTCATCAGCGGGATGCAAGCTCTGGACCAGATTTTGTAAATTAGTAATAACGTTTGATCCCACCATCCCATTGAGCTGAAATTTTGACACAAGATACAGGAAATCTAGATCTATAACCCTCATGTTTTTCACATATTCAGATTCAAAAGGGATCATGGTAAAAAATGTAAAATACCAGGGTGCTACTACCAATCGGTGCTGATGTAGGTACCAAAATTCCCGTGGGCCTGGATATCGGTTTGTATGATACCAAGTGCCACTACCTCCTTTGTTTATTTCACTTTGAAAGCCTCCTAATCCCCATGTGATGTGTCCATCTCGTCACTATTCATCCACACTAAGTTTCAAGGTTATGAAAGCCATCATTTACTCTATGATTACCTGCAACATCAAAATTTCCGTAGTACTCAGAAATTCGTCTCACTCCACGTAATTACATGCAAACTTGAGTCAAAATGCATGTAATGAGGCCATTAAATATGCAATATCGTGCGCATATCACACCACTCCCCAACTTTTAAGCTTTGCTAATCCATAGCAAACCAAATGTAAATGTTAGGCAAACAAACATATACCTATGCGAATTTTGCTATTGCATTTTGCATATGCAACAAACCTTTAAAGCACTAGGTGATCCCTAGTGGACGAGTTTTGTCTCATGAAGGTACCTACGAACTTCTTTTCCTCATATCCAACATTTGATACATATGCCCTTATCCCAAATAGCACTGGGATGTGAAAAACAGTTTTGTCCAATGCACCCAAACTTATCCCACATGTATCACATCATAGCCTTAAATGTAATTCTAGAGTATCCACCTACGCATTTCCTTTCAAAAGTAGTGTGTGCGTAAAATTAAATGAACATGTAAATTAACTATTTACTCAACGGAATCCACTTTCACTTAGCTATCCAAATTCTACTTTAATGCAAAACCCGCCATGGGTTTCTCCCAAAAATGAATATCTCCCTTGCCTCTCGAGTGCTTTTATTTTCCAAAACATGAATTTAGGGAGTAAGAGACCGTGATGGTGTGTCAAAGATGTCGGGGTATGGTAGGGATGGCAACAGGAGGGCCCTCCTCAGAGTAGGTGGAGTGGTGTGGAAAGTTGTCTGACACTTCTAGGAAAAACCTATAGGCAGAATGTAAAAAATCTACTGGTAGAAAACTTCTAGTAGGGTTTTCTACCAGTGGGTTTTAAGGTTCAATCAGTAGGTCATAAGCGGGATGCAAACTCTGGACCAGATTTTGTAAATTAGTCATAACTTTTGATCCCACTATCCGATTGAGCTGAAATTTTGACACAAGATACAGGAAATCTAGATCTATAACCCTTATGTTTTTCACATATTCAGATTCAAAAGGGATCATGGTAAAAAATGTTAAATACCAGGGTACTACTACCAATTGGTGCAGATGTAGGTACTGAAATTCCCGTGGGCCTGGACACCGGTATCAATGATACCAAGTGCCACTACCTCCTTTATTTATTTTACTTTGAAAGCCTCCTAATCCTCGTGTGATGTGTCCATCTCGTCACCACTCATCCACACTAAGTTTCATGGTTATGAAAGCCATCATTTACTCTATGATTACCTACAACATCAAAATTTCCACATTACTCAGAAATTCGACTAAATCTAAGTAATTAAATACAAACTTGAGCCAAAATGCATGTAATGAGGCCATTAAATATGCAATATTATGCGCTTATCCCACCAATCCCCAACTTAAGCTTTGCTAATCCCTAGCAAGCCAATTGTTAAAATTAGGCAAACAAATATAAACCTATGCTAATTCCGCTTTTGTATTTTGCATATGCAAACTGGACGAGTTTTGTCTCGTGAAGGTAGCTACGAACTTCTTTTCCCCATATCCAACATTTGATGCATATGCCCTTATCCCAAATAGCACTGGGATGTGAAAAACAGTTTTGTCCAATGCACCCGAACTTATCCCACATGTATCACATCATAACCTTAAATGCAATTCTAGAGTATCCACCAACACATTTCCTTTCAAAAGTAGTGTGTGCGTAAAATTAAATGAACATGTAAATTAACTATTTACTCAACGGAATCCACTTTCACTTAGCTATCAAAATTCTACTTTAATGCAAAACCCGCCATGGATTTCTCCCAAAAATGATAATCTCTCTTGCCTCTCGACTGCTTTTATTTTTCAAAACATGAATTTAGGGCGTAAGAGACCGTGATGGTGTGTCAATGATGTCGGGGTATGGTAGGGATGGCAACAGGAGGGCCCTCCTCGGAGTAGGTGGAGTAGTGCGGAAAGTTGTCTGACACTTCTAGGAAAAACCTATAGGCAGAACATAAAAAATCTACTGGTAGAAATATTCCAGTAGGTTTTTCTACCAGTGGGTTTTAAGGTTCAATCAGTAGGTCATAAGCGGGATGCAAGCTCTGGACCAGATTTTGTAAATTAGTCATAACTTTTGATCCCACGATCCGATTGGGCTGAAATTTTGACACATGATACAGGAAATCTAGATCTATAACCCTTATGTTTTTCACTTATTCAATTTCAAAAGGGATCATGGTAAAAAATGTAAAATACCAGGGTACTACTACCAATTGGTGCTGATGTAGGTACCGAAATTCCCGTGGGCCTGGATATCGGTATCTATGATACCAAGTGCCACTACCTCCTTTATTTATTTCACTTTGAAAGCCTCCTAATCCTCCTGTGATGTGTCCACCTCTTCACCACTCATCCACACTAAGTTTCAAGGTTATGAACGCCATCATTTACTCTATGATTACCTGTAACATCAAAATTTCCACATTGCTCAGAAATTCGACTAACTCTAAGTAATTAAATACAAACTTGAGCCAAAATGCATGTAATGAGGCTATCAAATATGCAATATTATGCATTTATCACACCACTCCCCAGCTTAAGCTTTGCTAATCCCTAGCAAGCCAATTGTTAAAATTAGGCGAACAAGCGTAAACCTATGCTAATTCCGCTTTTGCATTTTGCATATGCAACAAACCTTTAAAGCACTAGGTGATCCCAGTGGACGAGTTTTGTCTCGTGAAGGTACCTACGAACTTATTTTGCTCATATCCAACATTTGAAACATATGCCCTTATCCCAAATAGCATTGGGATGTGAAAAACAGTTTTGTCCAATGCACTCGAACTTATCCCTCATGAATCACATAATAGCCTTAAATGCCATTCTAGAGTATCCACCTACACATTTCCCTTCTGAACTTGTGTGTGTGTAAAATTAAATGAACTTATAAATTAAGTATTTATTCAACGGAATCCACATTCACTTAGCTATCCAAATTAAGCTTTAATGCTAAACCCGGCCATGGGTTTCTCCCAAAAATGAATATCTCTCTTGCCACTCGACTGCTTTTACTTTCCAAAACATGAATTTAGGGTGTAAGAGACCGTGATGGTGTGTCAAAGATGTCGGGGTGTGTGGTAGGGATGGCAACAGGAGGGCCCTCCTCGGAGTAGGTGGAGTAGTGCGAAAAGTTGTCTAACACTTCTAGGAAAAACCTATAGATAGAACGTCAAAAATCTACTGGTAGAAAACTTCCTGTTGGTTTTTCTACTAGTAGGTTTTTAGGTTCCACCAGTAGATCATAAGTGGGTGCAAGCTCTGGACCAGATTTTGTAAATTAGTCATAATTTTTTGATCCCACCATCCAATTGAGCTCAAATTTTGACACAAGATACAGGAAATCTAGATCTAGAACCCTTATGTTTTTCACATATTTATATTCTAAAGGGATCATGGTAAAAAATGTAAAATACCAGGGTACTACTACCAATTGGTGCTGATGTAGGTACCGAAATTCCCGTGGGCCTGGATACCGGTATCTATGATACCAAGTGCCACTACCTCCTTTATTTATTTTACTTTGAAAGCGTCCTAATCCTCATGTGATGTGTCCATCTTTTCATCACTCATCCACAATTAGTTTCAAGGTTATGAAAGCCATCATTTACTCAATGATTACCTGCAACATCAAAATTTTCACGTTACTCAGAAATTCGACTAACTCTAAGTAATTACAAAAAAACTTGAGCCAAAATGCATGAAATCAGGCCGTGAAATATGCAATCTTATGGGTTTATCGCACCACTCCCCAACTCAAACTTTGCGAATCCCTAGCAAACCAAATGTAAAAATTGGGCAAACATACAAAAACCTATGCAAATTTCGCTTTTGCATTTTGCATATGCAACAAACCTTTAAAGCACTAGCTAATCACTAGTGGACGAATTTTGTCTCGTGAAGGTACCTACGAACTTCTTTTCCTCATATCCAACATTTGAAACATATGCCCTTATCCCAAATAGCACTGGGATGTGAAAAATAGTTTTGTCCAATGCACCCGAACTTATCCCCCAAGAATCATCTCATAGCCTTAAATGCTATTCTAGAGTATCCACCTACACATTTCCTTTCTGAACTATTGTGTGTGTAAAATTAAATGAACATGAAAATGAAGTATTTACTCAACGGAATCCATATTCACTTGGCTATCCAAATTCAGCTTTAATGCAAAACCTGGCCATGGATTTCTCCCAAAAATTAATATCTCTCTTGCCTCTTGACAGCTTTTATTTTCCAAAACATGAATTTTGGGTGTAAAAGACCGTGATGGTGTGTCAAAGATGTCGGGGTATGGTAGGGATGGCAACAGGAGGGCCCTCCTCGAAGTAGGTGGAGTAGTGCGGAAAGTTGTCTGACATTTCTAGGAAAAAGCCACAGATAGAACGTCAAAAATCTACTGGTTGAAAACATCCTGTAGGTTTTTCTACCAGTGGCTTTTCAGGTTCCATTAGTAGGTCATAAGCGGGATGCAAGCTCTCNGGTTATGAAACCCATCATTTACTCTATGATTACTGGTAGAAAGCTTCCAAGAGGTTTTAAGGTTCCATCAGTATGACATAATGGGGATGCAAGCTCAGGACCAGATTTTGTAAATTAGTCATAACTTTTGATCCCACCATCCGATTGAGCTTAAATTTTGACACAAGATACATAAAATCCAGATCTAGAACCCTTATGTTTTTCACATATTCAGATTCAAAAGGGATCATGGTAAAAAATGAAAAATACCTGGGTACTACTACCATTTGGGGCTGATGTAGGTACCGAAATTCCCGTGGGCCTGGATACTGGTATCTGTGATACCCAGTACCACTCTCCTTTATTTATTTCACTTTGAAAGCCTCCTAATCCTCATGTGATGTGTCCATCTCTTCACCACTCATCCACACTTAGTTTCAAGGTTATGAAAGCCATCATTTACTCTATGATTACCTGCAACATCAAAATTTCCACATTACTTAGAAATTCGACTAAGTCTAAGTAATTAAATACAAACTTGAGCCAAAATGCATGTAGTGAGGCCATTAAATATGCAATATTATGCGCTTATCACACCACTCCCCAACTTAAGCTTTGCTAATCCCTAGCAAGCCAATTGTTAAAATTAGGCAAACAAGCGTAAACATATGCTAATTCCGCTTTTGCATTTTGCATATGCAACAAACCCTTAAAGCACTAGGTGATCCCCAGTGGACGAGTTTTGTCTCGTGAAGGTACCTACGAACTTCTTTTCCTCATATCCAACATTTGAAACATATGCCCTTATCCCAAATAGCACTGGGATGTGAAAAACAGTTTTGTCCAATGCACCCGAACTTATCCCACATGAATCACATCATAGACTTAAAAGCTATTCTAGAGTATCCACCTTCACATTTCCATTCTGAACTAGTGTGTGTGTAAAATTAAATGAACATGTAAATTAAGTATTTATTTAACGGAATCCACATTCACTTAGCTATCCGAATTCTGCTTTAATGCAAAACCCGCCATGGGTTTCCCCCAAAAATGAAAATCTCTCANATTAAATGAACATGTAAATTAAGTATTTATTTAACGGAATCCACATTCACTTAGCTATCCGAATTCAGCTTTAATGCAAAACCCGCCATGGGTTTCTCCCAAAAATGAATATCTCTCTTGCCTCTCGACTGCTTTTATTTTCCAAAACATGAATTTAGGGTGTAAGAGACCGTGATGGTGTGTCAAAGATGTCGGGGTATGGCAGGGGAGGGCCCTCCTCGGAGTAGGTGGTGTAGTGCGGAAAGTTGTCTGACACTTCTAGGAAAAACCAATAGGCAGAACGTAAAAAATCTACTGGTAGAAAACTTCCAGTAGGTTTTTCTACTAGTGGGTTTTAAGGTTCAATCAGTAGGTCATAAGCGGGATGCAAGCTCTGGACCAGATTTTGTAAATTAATCAAAACTTTTGATCCCACTATCCGATTGAGCTGAAATTTTGACACAAGATACAGGAAATCTAGATCTATAACCCTTGTGTTTTTCACATATTCAGATTCAAAAGGGATCTTCGTAAAAAATGTAAAATACCAGGGTACTACTATNATAACCCTTATGTATTTCACATATTCAGATTCAAAAGGGATCATGGTAAAAAATGTAAAATACCATGGTACTACTACCAATTGGTGCTGATGTAGGTACCAAAATTCCCGTGGGCCTGGATACCGGTATCAATGATACCAAGGGCCACTACCTCCTTTATTTATTTCACTTTGACAGCCTCCTAATCCTCATGCGATGTGTCCATCTCTTCACCACTCATCCACACTTAGTTTCAAGGTCATGAAAGCCATCTTTTACTCTATGATTACCTACAACATCAAAATTTCCACATTACTCAGAAATTCGACTAACTCTAAGTAATTAAATACAAACTTGAGCCAAAATGCATGTAATGGGGCCATTAAATATGCAATATTATGCGCTTATCACACCCCTCCCCAACTTAAGCATTGCTAATCCCTAGCAAGCCAATTGTTAAAATTAGGCAAACAAACATAAACCTATGCTAATTCCGCTTTTGCATTTTGCATATGCAACAAACCTTTAAAGCACTAGGTGATCCCTACTGGACGAGTTTTGTCTCGTGAATGTACCTACGAACTTCTTTTCCTCATATCCAACATTTGATACATATGCCCTTATCCCAAATAGCACTGGGATGTGAAAATCAGTTTTGTCCAATGCACCCGAACTTATCCCACATGAATCACATCATAGCCTTAAATGCAATTCTAGAGTATCCACGTACACATTTCCTTCCAAAAGTAGTGTGTGTGTAAAATTAAATGAACATGTAAATTAACTATTTACTCAACGGAATCCACTTTCACTTAGCAATCCAAATTCAGCTTTAATGCAAAACACGCCATGGGTTTCTCCCAAAAATGAATATCTCTCTTGCCTCTCGACTGCTTTTATTTTCCAAAACATGAATTTAGGGCGTAAGAGACTGTGACGGTGTCTCAAAGATGTCGGGGTATGGTAGAGATGGCAACAGGAGGGCCTTCCTCGGAGTAGGTGGAGTAGTGCGGAAAGTTGTTTGACAGTTCTTGGAAAAACCTTTAGGCAGAACGTAAAAAATCTGCTGGTAGAAAACTTCCAANCTCGGAGTAGGTGGAATAGTGTGGAATGTTGTCTGACACTTCTAGGAAAAAACTACATGTAGAACGTCAAAAATCTACTGGTAGAAAACTTCCAGTAGGTTTTTCTACCAGTAGGTTTTAAGGTTCCATCAGTTGGTCCCATGGAGGATGCAAGCTTAGGACCAGATTCTGTAAATTAGTCGTAACTTTTGATCCCCTCATCCAATTGAGCTGAAATTTTGGCTCAAGATACAAGACATCTAGATCTATAACCTTTATGTATTTCACATATTCAGATTCAAAAGGGATCATGGTAAAAAATGTAAAATACCATGGTACTACTACNCATAACTTTTGATCCCAGCATCCAATTGAGCTGAAATTTTGACACAAGATACAGGAAATCTAGATCTATAACCCCAATGTATTTCACATATTCAGATTCAAAAGGGATCATGGTAAAAAATGTAAAATACCTGGGTACTACTACCAATTGGTGCTGATGTAGGTACCAAAATTCCCGTGGGCCTGGATACCGGTATCTATTATAGCAAGTGCCACTTCCTCATTTATTTATTTCACTTTGACAGCCTCCTAATCCTCATGCGATGTGTCCATCTCTTCACCACTCATCCACTCTTAGTTTCAAGGTCATGAAAGCCATCTTTTACTCTATGATTACCTACAACATCAAAATTTCCACATTACTCAGAAATTCGACTAACTCTAATAATTAAATGCAAACTTGAGTTAAAATGCATGTAATGAGGCCATTAAATATGCAATATTATGCGCTTATCACACCACCCCCCAACTTAAGCTTTGCAAATCCCCCACNATGCAAGCTTGAGTCAAAATGCATGTAATGAGGCCATTAAATATGCAATACTATGCGTATATCACACCACTCCCCAACTTAAGCATTGCTAATCCCTAGCAAGCCAAATGTAAAAGTTAGGCAAACAAACATAAACCTATGCTAATTCCGCTATTGCATTTTGCATATGCAACAAACCTTTAAAGCACTAGGTGATCCCCAGTGGACGAGTTTTGTCCCGTGAACGTACCTACGAACTTCGTTTCCTCGTATCCAACATTTGAAACATATGCCCTTATCACAAATAGCACTCGGATGTGAAAAACAGATTTTTCCAATGCACCTGAACTTTTCACACATGAATCACATCATAGCCTTAAATGCTATTCTAGAGTATCCACCTACACATTTTCTTTCAAAAGTAGTGTGTGTGTAAAATGAAATAAACATGTAAATTAAGTATTTACTCAACAGAATCCACATTCACTTAGCTAACCAAATTCAGCTTTAATGCAAAACCCTCCTTGGGTTTCTCCCAAAAATGAATATCTCTCTTGCCTCTCGACTGCTTTTAATTTCCAAAACATGAATTTAGGGTGTAAGAGACCATCATGGCGTGTAAGATGTTGGGGTATGGTTGGGATGGCAACCGGAGGGACCTTGGAGTAGGTAGAGTAGTGCGGAAAGTTGTCTGACACTTCTAGGAAAAGCCTATAGATAGAACGTCAAAAATCTACTGGTAGAAAACTTCCAGTAGGTTTTTCTACCATTGGGTTTTAAGGTTCCATCAGTAGGTCATAAGCGGGATGCAAGCTCTAGACCAGATTTTTTAAATTAGTCATAACTTTTGATCCCAGCATCCAATTGAGCTGAAATTTTGACACAAGATACAGGAAATCTAGATCTATAACCCCAATGTATTTCACATATTCAGATTCAAAAGGGATCATGGTAAAAAATGTAAAATACCTGGGTACTACTACNTTATGTTTTTCACATATTCAGATTCAAAAGGGATCATGGTAAAAAATGTAAAATACCTGGGTACTACTACCAATTGGTGCTGATGTAGGTACCAAAATTCCCGTGGGCCTGGATACCGGTATCTATTATAGCAAGTGCCACTTCCTCATTTATTTATTTCACTTTGAAAGCCTCCTAATCCTCATGTGATGTGTCCATCTCTTCACCACTCATCCACTCTTAGTTTCAAGGTCATGAAAGCCATCTTTTACTCTATGATTACCTACAACATCAAAATTTCCACATTACTCAGAAATTCGACTAACTCTAATAATTAAATGCAAACTTGAGTTAAAATGCATGTAATGAGGCCATTAAATATGCAATATTATGCGCTTATCACACCACTCCCCAACTTAAGCTTTGCAAATCCCCAGCAAACCAAATGTAAAAGTGAGGCAAACAAACATAAACCTATGCTAATTCCGCTATTGCATTTTGCGTATGCAACAAACCTTTAAAGCACTAGGTGATCCCCAGTGGACGAGTTTTGTCCCGTGAACGTACCTACGAACTTCGTTTCCTCATATCCAACATTTGAAACATATGCCCTTATCCCAAATAGCACTCGGATGTGAAAAACAATTTTTTCCAATGCACCTGAACTTTTCACACATGAATCACATCATAGCCTNCATTTGAAACATATGCCCTTATCCCAAATAGCACTGGGATGTGAAAAACAGTTTTGTCCAATGCACCCGAACTTATCACACATGAATCACATCATAGCCTTAAATGCTATTCTAGAGTATCCACCTACACATTTCCTTTCAAAAGTAGTGTGTGTGTAAAATGAAATAAACATGTAAATTAAGTATTTACTGAACAGAATCCACATTCACATAGCTAACCAAATTCAGCTTTAATGCAAAACCCTCCATGGGTTTGTCCCAAATATTAATATCTCTCTTGCCTCTCGACTGCTTTTAATTTCCAAAACATGAATTTAGGGTGTCAGAGACCATCATGGTGTGTAAGATGTTGGGGTATGGTTGGGATGGCAACCGGAGGGACCTTAGAGTAGGTGGAGTAGTGCGAAAAGTTGTCTGACATTTCTAGGAAAAGCCTACAGGTAGAACGTCAAAAATCTACTGGTAGAAAACTTCTAGTAGGTTTTTCTACCAGTGGGTTTTAAGGTTCCATCAATAGGTCATAAGCGGGATGCAAGCTCCATATCAGATTTTGTAAATTGGTCATAAATTTTGATCCCAACATCCGATTGAGCTGAAATTTTGACACAAGATACAGGAAATCTAGATCTATAACGCTTATGTATTTCACATATTCAGATTCAAAAGGGATCATGGTAAAAAATGTAAAATACCCGGGTACTACTACTAATTGGTGCTGATGTAGGTACCAAAATTCCTGTGGGCCTGGACACCGGTATCTATGATACCAAGTGCCACTACCTCCTTTATTTATTTCACTCTGAAATCCTCCTAATCCTCATGTGATGTGTCCATCTCTTCACCACTCATCCACACTTAGTTTCAAGGTTATGAAAGCCATCATTTACTCTATGATTACTTGCAACATCAAAATTTCCACATTACTCAGAAATTCGACTAACACAAAGTAATTAAAAAAAACTTGAGCCAAAATGCATGTAATGAGGACATTAAATATGCAATCTTATGGGTTTATCGCACCACTCCCCAACTCAAGCTTTGCTAATCCCTAGCAAACTAAATGTAAAAATTGGGCAAACAAACGTAAACCTATACAATTTTCGCTTTTGCATTTGACATATGCTACAAATCTTTAAAGCACTAGCTATTCCCTAGTGGACAAATTTTGTCTCGTGAAGGTACCTACGAACTTCTTTTCCTCATATCCAACATTTGAAACATAAACCCTTGTCCTAAATAGCATTGGGATGTGAAAAATAGTTTAGTCCAATGCACCCCAACTTATCCCACATGAATCACCTCATAGCCTTAAAAGCTATTCTAGAGTATCCACCTACACATTTCCTTTTTGAACTAGTGTGTGTGTAAAATTAAATGAACATGTAAATTAACAATTTACTCAACCGAATCCACATTCACTTAGCCATCCAAATTCAGCTTTAATGCGAAACCCGGCCATGGGTTTCTCCCAAAAATGAATATCTCTCTTGCCTCTCGACTGCTTTTATTTTCCAAAACATGAATTTTGGGTGTAAGAGACCGTGATGGTGTGTCAAAGATGTCGGGGTATGGTAGGGATGGCAACAGGAGGGCCCTCATCGGAGTAGGTGGAGTAGTGTGGAAAGTTGTCTAACACAANAAGAGACCGTGATGGTGTGTCAAAGATGTCGGGGTATGGTAGGGTTGGCAACAGGAGGGCCCTCCTCGGAGTAGGTGGAGTAGTGCGGAAAGTTGTCTGACACTTCTAAGAAAAAGCTACTGATAGAACGACAAAAATCTATTGGTTGAAAACTTCCAATAGGTTTTTCTACCCGTGGGTTTTCAGGTTCCATCAGTAGGTCATAAGTGGGATGCAAGCTCTGGACCAGATTTTGTAAATTAGTCATAACTTTTGATCCCAGCATCCGATTGAGCTTAAATTTTGACACAAGATACAGGAAATCTAGATCTTGAACCCTTATGTTTTTCACATATTCAGATTCAAAAGGGATCAAGGTAAAAAATGTAAAATATCTGGNGACCAGATTTTGTAAATTAGTCATAACTTTTGATCCCACCATCCGATTGAGCTTAAATTTTGACACAAGATACAGGAAATCTAGATCTAGAACCCTTATGTTTTTCACATATTCAGATTCTAAAGGGATCATGGTAAAAAATGTAAAATACCTCGGTACTACTACCAATTGGTGCTGATGTAGGTACCGAAATTCCCGTGGGCCTGGATACCGGTATCTGTGATACCCAGTACCACTCTCCTTTATTTATTTCACTATGNGGGCCTGGATACCGGTATCTATGATACCAAGTACCACTCTCCTTTATTTATTTCACTTTGAAAGCGTCCTAATCCTCATGTGATGTGTCCATCTCTTCACCACTCATCCACACTTAGTTTCAAGGTTATGAAAGCCATCATTTACTCTATGATTACCTGCAACATCAAAATTTCCAAATTACTTAGAAATTTGACTAACTCTAACTAATTAAATACAAACTTGAGCCAAAATGCATGTAGTGAGGCCATTAAATATGCAATATTATGGGTTTATCGCACCACTCCCCAACTCAAGCTTTGCGAATCCCTAGCAAGCCAAATGTAAAAATTGGGCAAACAAGGGTAAACCTATGCTAATTCCGCTTTTGCNCTTAAGCTTTGCTAATCCCTAGCAAGCCAATTGTTAAAATTAGGCAAACAAGGGTAAACCTATGCTAATTCCGCTTTTGCATTTTGCATATGCAACAAACCTTTAAAGCACTAGGTGATCCCTAGTGGACGAATTTTGTCTCATGAAGGTACCTACGAACTTCTTTTCCTCATATCCAACATTTGAAACATATGTCCTTATCCCAAATAGCACTGGGATGTGAAAAACAGTTTTGTCCAATACACCCGAACATATCCCACATGAATCACATCATAGCCTTAAATTTTATTCTAGAGTATCCACCTACACATTTCCTTTCCGAACTTGTGTGTGTTTAAAATTAAATGAAAATGTAAATTAAGTATTTACTCAACAGAATCCACATTCAGTTAGCTATCCAAATTCAGCATTAATGCAAAACCCGGCCATGGGTTTCTCCCAAAAATGAATATCTCTCTTGCCTCTCGACTGCTTTTATTTTCCAAAACATGAATTTAGGGTGTAAGAGACCGTGATGGTGTGTCAAAGATGTCGAGGTATAGTAGGTATGGCAACAGGAGGGCCCTCCTCGGCGTAGGTGGAGTAGTGCGGAAAGTTGTCTGACACTTCTAGGAAAATGCTACAGATAGAAAGTCAAAAACATACGGGTTGAAAATTTCCTAAAAGTTTTTCTACCAGTGGGGTTTTAGGTTCCATCAGTAGGTCATAAGCGGGATGCAAACTCTGGACCATATTTTGTAAATTAGTCATAACTTTTGATCCCACCATCCGATTGAGCTGAAATTTTGACACAAGATACAGGAAATCTAGATCTAGAACCCTTATGTTTTTCACATATTCAGATTCAAAAGGGATCATGGTAAAAAACGTAAAATATCTGGGTACTACTTCCAATTGGTGCTGATGTGGGTACCGAAATTACCGTAGGCCTGGATACCGGTATCTATGATACCAAGTACCACTCTCCTTTATTTATTTCACTTTGAAAGCGTCCTAATCCTCATGTGATGTGTCCATCTCTTCACCACTTATCCACACTTAGTTTCAAGGTTATGAAAGCCATCATTTACTCTATGATTACCTACAACATCAAAATTTCCAGATTACTCAGAAATTCGAATAACTCTAACAATTAAATGCAAACTTGAGTTAAAATGCATGTAATGAGGATATTAAATATGCAATATTATGCGCTTATCACACCACTCCCCATTTTAATCTTTGCAAATCCCCAGCAAACCAAATGTAAAAGTTAGGCAAACAAACATAAACCTATGCTAATTCCGCTATTGCATTTTGCATATGCAACAAACCTTTAAAGCACTAGGCGATCCCTAGTGGACGAGTTTTGTGCCATGAAGGTACCGACGAACTTCGTTTCCTCATATCCAACATTTGAAACATATGCCCTTATCCTAAATAGCACTGGGATGTGAAAAACAGTTTTGTCNGTGAAGGTACTTGCGAACTTCTTTTCCTCATATCCAACATTTGAAACATATGCCCTTATTCCAAATAGCACAGGGATGTGAAAAACAGTTTTGTGCAATGCAGCCGAACTTATGACACATGAATCACATCATAGCCTTAAATGCTATTCTAGAGTAATCACCTACACATTTCCTTTCAAAAGTTGTGTGTGTGTAAAATAAAACAAACATGTAAATTATGTATTTACTCAACAAAATCCACATTCACTTAGCTATCCAAATTCATCTTTAATGCAAAACCCACCATGGGTTTCTCCCAAAAATGAATATCTCTCTTGCCTCTCGACTGTTTTTAATTTCCCAAACATGAATTTAGGTTGTAAGAGACCATCATGGTGTATCAAAGGTGTCGGGGTATGGTTGGGATGGCAACAGGAGAGACCTCGTAGTAGGTGGAGTAGTGCCGAAATTTGTCTGACACTTCTAGGAAAATTCTACAGCTAGAACGCNTGTCGGGGTTTGGTTGGGATGGCAACAGGAGAGACCTTGTAGTAGGTGGAGTAGTGCCGAAAGTTGTCTGACACTTCAAGGAAAAACCTACAGGTAGAACGTCAAAAATCTACTGGTAGAAACCTTCTAGTAGGTTTTTCTACCAGTGGGTTTTAAGGTTCCATTAGTAGGTCATAAGGGGCATGCAAGCTCTAGACTAGGTTTTGTAAATTAGTCATAACTTTTGATCCCACCATCCGATTGAGCTGAAATTTTGACAGAAGATACAGGGAATGTAGATCTATAACCCCTATGTTTTTCACATATTCAGATTCAAAAGGGATCATGGTAAAAAATGTAAAATACCTGGGTACTACTACCAATTGGTGTGGATGTGGGTACCGAAATTCNCCACCATCCGATTGAGCTGAAATTTTGACACAAGATACAGGAAATGTAGATCTATAACCCTTATGTTTTGCACATATTCAGATTCAAAAGGGATCATGGTAAAAAATGTAAAATACCAGGGTACTACTACCAATTGGTGCTGATGTGGGTACCGAAATTCTCGTGGGCCTGGATACCGGTATCTATGATACCAAGTGCCACTACCTCCTTTATTTATTTCAATTTGTAAGCCACCTAATCCTCATGTGATCTGTCTNATTCCCGTGGGCCTGGATACCGGTATCTATGATACCAAGTGCCCCTACCTCCTTTATTTATTTCACTTCGAAAGCCTCCTAATCCCCATGTGATGTGTCCATCTCTTCACCACTCATCCACACTTAGTTTCAATGTTATGAAAGTCATCATTTACTCTATGATTACCTACAACATCAAAATTTCCACATTACACAGAAATTCGACTAACTGTAAGTAAATAAATACAAACTTGAGCCAAAATGCATATAATGAGGCCATTAAATTTGCAATCTTGTGGGTTTATCGCACCACTCCCCAAATCCTGCTTTGCTAATCCCTAGCAAACCAAATGTAAAAATTTGGCAAACAAACGTAAACCTATGCTAATTCCGCTATTGTATTTTGCATATGCAACAAACCTTTAAAACACTAGCTGATCCCTAGTGGACGAATTTTTCTCGTGAAGGTACTTGCGAACTTCTTTTCCTTATATCCAACATTTGAAACATATGCCCTTATCCCAAATAGCACAGGGATGTGAAAAACAGTTTTGTCGAATGCACCCGAACTTATCCCACATGAATCACATCATAGCCTTAAATGCTATTCTAGAGTATCCACCTACACATTTCCTTTCAAAAGTAGTGTGTGTGTAAAATGAAATAAACATGTAAATTAAGTATTTACTCAACAGAATCCACATTCACTTAGCTATCCAAATTCAGCTTTAATGCAAAACCCGCCATGGGTTTATCCCAAAAATGAATATCTCACTTGCCTCTCGACTGCTTTTATTATCCAAAACATGAATTTAGGGTGTAAGAGACTGTGATGGTGTGTCAAAGATGTCGGGGTATGGTAGGGTTGGCAGCAGGAGGGCCCTTCTCGGAGTAGGTGGCGTTGTGCGGAAAGTTGTCGGACACTTCTAGGAAAAAGCTGCAGATAGAACGTCAAAAATCTATTGGCTGAAAACTTCCAATAGGTTTTTCAACTAGTGGATTTTCAGGTTCCATCAGTAGGTCATAAGCGAGATGCAAGCTCTGGACCAGATTTTGTAAATTAGTCATAACTTTTGATCCCACCATCCGATTGAGCTTAAATTTTGACACAAGATACATGAAATCTAGATCTTGAACCTTTATGTTTTTCACATATTCAGATTCAAAAGGGATCATGGTAAAAAATATAAAATACCTGGGTACTACTACCAATTGGTGCTGATGTGGGTACCGAAATTACCGTGGGCCTGGATACCGGTATCTATGATACCAAGTACCACTCTCCTTTATTTATTTCACTTTGAAAGCGTCCTAATCCTCAAGGGATGTGTCCATCTCTTCACCACTCATCCACACTTAGTTTCAAGGTTATGAAAGCCATCATTTACTCTATGATTACCTGAAACATCAAAATTTCCACATTACTTAGAAATTCGACTAACTCTAAGTAATTAAATGCAAACTTGAGTTAAAATGCATGTAATGAGGCCATTAAATATGCAATATTATGCGCTTATCACACTACTCCCCAACTTATGCTTTGCAAATCCCCAGGAAACCAAATGTAAAAGTTAGGCAAACAAATATAAACCTATCCTAATTCCGCTATTGCATTTTGCATATGCAACAAACCTTTAAAGCACTAGGTGATCCCTAGTGGACGAGTTTTGTCCCGTGAATGTACCTACGAACTTCGTTTCCTCATATCCAACATTTGAAACATATGCCCTTATCCCAAGTAGCATTGGGATGTGAAAAACAGTTTTGTGCAATGCAGCCGAACTTATGACACCTGAATCACATCATAGCCTTAAATGCTTTACTAGAGTAATCACCTACACATTTCCTTGCAAATGTTGTGTGTGTAAATTGAAATAAACAANAAATGCTATTCTAGAGTAATCACCTACACATTTTCTTGCAAAAGTAGTGTGTGTGTAAAATGAAATAAACATGTAAATTATGTATTTACTCAACAAAATCCACATTCACTTTGCTATCCAAATTCAGCTTTAATGCAAAACCCACCATGGGTTTCTTCCAAAAATGAATATCTCTCTTGCCACTCGACTGTTTTTAATTTCCAAAACGTGAATTTAGGTTGTAAGAGACCATCATGGGGTGTCAAAGATGTTGGGGTTTGGTTGGGATGGCAACAGGAGAGACATGGAAGTAGGTGGAGTAGTGCCNAATGTCTCGCTTGCCTCTCGACTGTTTTTAATTTCCAAAACATGAATTTAGGTTGTAAGAGACCATCATGGGGTGTCAAAGATGTCGGGGTTTGGTTGGGATGGCAACAGGAGAGACCTTGTAGTAGGTGGAGTAGTGCCGAAAGTTGTCTGACACTTCAAGGAAAAACCTACAGGTAGAACGTCAAAAATCTACTGGTAGAAACCTTCTAGTAGGTTTTTCTACCAGTGGGTTTTAAGGTTCCATTAGTAGGTCATAAGGGGGATGCAAGCTCTAGACCAGGTTTTGAAAATTAGTCCTAACTTTTGATCCCACCATCCGATTGAGCTTAAATTTTGACACGAGATACATGCNAGAAACCTTCTAGTAGGTTTTTCTACCAGTGGGTTTTAAGGTTCCATTAGTAGGTCATAAGGGGGATGCAAGCTCTAGACCAGGTTTTGAAAATTAGTCATAACTTTTGATCCCACCATCCGATTGAGCTGAAATTTTGACACAAGATACAGGAAATGTAGATCTATAACCCTTATGTTTTGCACATATTCAGATTCAAAAGGGATCATGGTAAAAAATGTAAAATACCAGGGTACTACTACCAATTGGTGCTGATGTGGGTACCGAAATTCCCGTAGGCCTAGATACCGGTATCTATGATACCAAGTGCCACTACCTCCTTTATTTATTACAATTTCNTACTACTACCAATTGGTGCTGATGTGGGTACCGAAATTCTCGTGGGCCTGGATACCGGTATCTATGATACCAAGTGCCACTACCTCCTTTATTTATTTCAATTTGTAAGCCACCTAATCCTCATGTGATGTGTCCATCTCTTCACCACTCATCCACACTTAGTTTCAATGTTATGAAAGTCATCATTTACTCTATGATTACCCACAACATCAAAATTTCCACATTTCACAGAAATTCGACTAACTGTAAGTAATTAAACACAAACTTGAGCCAAAATGCTTGTAATGAGGCCATTAAATATGCAATCTTTTGGGTTTATCGCACCACTCCCCAACTCATGCTTTGCTAATCCCTAGCAAACCAAATGTAAAAATTGGGAAAACAAACATAATCCTATGCTAATTCCGCTATTGTATTTTGCATATGCAAGAAACCTTTAAAGCACTAGCTGATCCCTAGTGGACAAATTTTGTCTCGTGAAGGTACTTGTGAACTTCTTTTCCTCATATCCAACATTTGAAACATATGCCCATATTCCAAATAGCACAGGGATGTGAAAAACAGTTTTGTCCAATGCACCCGAACTTATCCCACATGAATCACATCATAGCCTTAAATGCTATTCTAGAGTATCCACCTACACATTTCCTTTCTGAACTAGTGTGTGTGTAAAATTAAATGAACATGTAAATTAAATATTTACTCAATGGAATCCACATTCACTTAGCCATCCAAATTCAACTTCAATGCAAAACCCGCCATGTGTTTCTCCCAAAAATGAATATCTCTCTTGCCTCTTGACTGTTTTTAATCTCTAAAACATGAATTTAGGATGTAAGAGACCATCATAGTGTGTCAAAGATGTCGGGGTATGGTTGGGATGGCAACAGGAGGGACCTCGGAGTAGGTGGAGTAGTGCGGAAAGTTGTCTGACACTTCTAGGAAAGACCTACTGGTAGAACATCAAAAATCTGCTGGTAGAAAACTTCCTATAGGTTTTTCTACCAGTGGGTTTTAAGGTTCAACTAGTAGGTCATAATGGGGAGGCAAGCTCTAGACCAGGTTTTGAAAATTAGTCATAACTTTTGATCCCACCATCCGATTGAGCTGAAATTTTGACACAAGATACAGGAAATGTAGATTTATAACCCTTATGTTTTTCACATATTCAGATTCAAAAGGGATCATGGTGAAAAATGTAAAATACCAGGGTACTACTACCAATTGGTGCTGAGTTGGGTACCGAAATTCCCGTGGGGCTGGATACTGGTATCTATGATACCATGTGCCACTACCTCCTTTATTTATTTCAATTTGTAAGCCACCTAATCCTCATGTGATGTGTCCATCTCTTCAGCACTCATCCACACTTAGTTTCAATGTTATGAAAGTCATCATTTACTCTATGATTACCTACAACATCAAAATTTCCACATTACATAGAAATTCGACTAACTGTAAGTAATTAAATACAAACTTTAGCCAAAATGCTTGTAATGAGGCCATTAAATATGCAATCTTATGGGTTTATCGCACCACTCCTACTCATGCTTTGCTAATCCCTAGCAAACCAAATGTAAAAATTAGGCAAACAAACGTAAACCTATGCTAATTCCGCTATTTTATTTTGCATATGCAACAAACCTTTAAAACACTAGTTGATCCCTAGTGGACGAATTTTTCTTGTGAAGGTACCTGCGAACTTCTTTTCCTTATATCCAACATTTGACACATATGCCCTTATCCCAAATAACACAGGGATGTGAAAACCAGTTTTGGCGAATGCACCCGAACTTATCCCACATGAATCACATCATAGCCTTAAATGCTATTCTAGAGTATCCACCTACACATTTCCTTTCAAAAGTAGTGTGTGTGTAAAATGAAATAAACATGTAAATTAAGTATTTACTCAACAAAATCCACATTCACTTAGCTATCCAAATTCAGCTTTAATGCAAAACCCGCCATGGGTTTCTCCCAAAAATGAATATCTCTCTTGCCTCTCGACTGCTTTTATTTTCCAAAACATGAATTTAGGGTGTAAGAGACCGTGATGGTGTGTCAAAGATGTCGGGGTATGGTAGGGTTGGCAACAGGAGGGCCCTCCTCGGAGTAGGTGGAGTAGTGCGGAAAGTTGTCTGACACTTCTAAGAAAAAGCTACTGATAGAACGACAAAAATCTATTGGTTGAAAACTTCCAATAGGTTTTTCTACCCGTGGGTTTTTAGGTTCCATCAGTAGGTCATAAGCGGGATGCAAGCTCTGGACCAGATTTTGTAAATTAGTCATAACTTTTGATCCCACCATCCGATTGAGCTTAAATTTTGACACAAGATACAAGAAATCTAGATCTTGAACCCTTATGTTTTTCACATATTCAGATTCAAAAGGGATCAAGGTAAAAAATGTAAAATATCTGGGTACTACTACCAATTGGTGCTGATGTAGGTNGCACATATTCAGATTCAAAAGGGATCATGGTAAAAAATGTAAAATATCTGGGTACTACTACCAATTGGTGCTGATGTAGGTACCGAAATTACCGTGGGCCTGGATACCGGTATCTATGATACCAAGTACCACTCTCCTTTACTTATTTCACTTTGAAAGCGTCCTAATCCTCAAGGGATGTGTCCATCTCTTCACCACTCATCCACACTTAGTTTCAAGGTTATGAAAGCCATCATTTACTCTATGATTACCTGAAACATCAAAATTTCCACATTACTTAGAAATTCGACTAACTCTAAGTAATTAAATGCAAACTTGAGTTAAAATGCATGTAATGAGGCCATTAAATATGCAATATTATGCGCTTATCACACCACTCCCCAACTTAAGCTTTGCTAATCCCTAGCAAACCAAATGTAAAAGTTAGGCAAACAAACATAAACCTATGCTAATTCCGCTATTGCATTTTGCATATGCAACAAACCTTTAAAGCACTAGGTGATCCCTAGTGGACGGGTTTTGTGCCGTGAATGTACCTACGAACTTCGTTTCCTCATATCCAACATTTGAAACATATGCCCTTATCCCAAGTAGCATTGGGATGTGAAAAACAGTTTTGTGCAATGCAGCCGAACTTATGACACCTGAATCACATCATAGCCTNCCAAATAGCACTGGGATGTGAAAAACAGTTTTGTGCAATGCAGCCGAACTTATGACACATGAATCACATCATAGCCTTAAATGCTATTCTATAGTAATCACCTACACATTTCCTTTCAAAAGTAGTGTGTGTGTAAAATGAAATAAACATGTAAATTATGTATTTACTCAACAAAATCCACATTCACTTTGCTATCCAAATTCAGCTTTAATGCAAAACCCACCATGGGTTTCTTCCAAAAATGAATGTCTCGCTTGCCTCTCGACTGTTTTTAATTTCCAAAACATGAATTTAGGTTGTAAGAGACCATCATGGGGTGTCAAAGATGTCGGGGTTTGGTTGGGATGGCAACAGGAGAGACCTTGTAGTAGGTGGAGTAGTGCCGAAAGTTGTCTGACACTTCAAGGAAAAACCTACAGGTAGAACGTCAAAAATCTACTGGTAGAAACCTTCTAGTAGGTTTTTCTACCAGTGGGTTTTAAGGTTCCATTAGTAGGTCATAAGGGGGATGCAAGCTCTAGACCAGGTTTTGAAAATTAGTCATAACTTTTGATCCCACCATCCGATTGAGCTGAAATTTTGACACAAGATACAGGAAATGTAGATCTATAACCCTTATGTTTTGCACATATTCAGATTCAAAAGGGATCATGGTAAAAAATGTAAAATACCAGGGTACTACTACCAATTGGTGCTGATGTGGGTACCGAAATTCTCGTGGGCCTGGATACCGGTATCTATGATACCAAGTGCCACTACCTCCTTTATTTATTTCAATTTGTAAGCCACCTAATCCTCATGTGATGTGTCCATCTCTTCACCACTCATCCACACTTAGTTTCAAGGTTATGGAAGTCATCATTTACTCTATGATTACCTGCAACATTAAAATTTCCACATTTCACAGAAATTCGACTAACTATAAGTAATTAAATGTGCAATATTATGTGCATATCACCCCACTCCCCAACTTAAGCTTTGCTAATCCCTAGCAAACCAAATGTAAAAGTTAGGAAAACAAACATAAACCTATGCTAATTCTGCTATTGCATTTTGCATATGCAACAAACCTTTAAAGCACTAGGTGATCCCTAGTGGAGGAGTGTTGTCTCGTGAAGGTACCTATNGCGAACCAATTGTAAAAAATAGGAAAACAAACATATACATATGCTAATTCCGCAACTGTATTTTGCAAATGCGACAAACCTTTAAAGCACTAGGTGATCCCTAGTGGATGAGTTTTGTCTCGTGAAGGTACCTACGAACTTCTTTTCCTCATATCCAGCATTTGAAACATATGCCCTTATCCCAAATAGCACTGGGATGTGAAAAACAGTTTGGTCCAATGCACCCGAAGTTANGAGTTTTGTCCCGTGAAGGTACCTACGAACTTCTTTTCCTCATATCCAGCATTTGAAACATATGCCCTTATCCCAAATAGCACTGGGATGTGAAAAACAGTTTTGTCCAATGCACCCGAACTTATCACACATGAATCACATCATAGCCTTAAATGCTATTCTAGAGTATCCACCTACACATTTCCTTTCAAAAGTTGTGTGCGCGTAAAATGAAATAAACCTGTAAATTATGTATTTACTCAACAGAATCCACATTCACTTAGCTATCCAAATTCAACTTTAATGCAAAACCCGCCATGGGTTTCTCCCCAAAATGAATATCTCTCTTGCCTCTCGATCGGTTTTTTTTTTTCCAAAATATGAATTTAGGGTGTAAGAGACCGTCATGGTTTGTTAAAGATGTCGGGGTATGGTAAGGATGGCAACAGGAGGGCCCTCGGAGTAGGTGGAGTAGTGTGGAAAGTTGTCTGACTCACCTTGGAAAAACATACAAGTAGAACGTCAAAAATATATTGGAAGAAAACTTCCAGTAGGTTTTTTTACCAGTGGGTTTTAAGGTCGCATCAGTAGGTCATAAGGGGGATGCAAGCTCTGGACCAGATTTTGTAAATTAGTCATAACTTTTGATCCCACCATCCGATTGAGTTGAAATTATGACACAAGATACAGGAAATCAAGATCAATAACCCTTATATTTTACACATTCAGATTCAAAGGGTATCATGCTAAAAAATATAAAATACCAGGGTACTACTACCAATTGGTGCTGATGTGGGTACCAAAATTCCCGTGGGCCTGGATACCGGTATCTATGCAACCAAATACCACACTCCTTTATTTATTTCACCTTGAAATCCTCCTAATCCTCATGTGATGTATCCATCTCTTTACCACTCATCCACACTTTGTTTCAAGGTTACGAAAGCCATCATTTAGTCTATGGTTTCCTGCAACATCAAAATTTCCATAGTACTAAGCAATTCGACTAACTCTACGTAATTACATGCAAACTTGAGTCAAAATGCATGTAATGAGGCCATTAAATATGAAATATTATGTGCATATCACACCACTCCCCAATTTAAGCTTTGCTAATCCCTTGCATACCAAATGTAAAAGTTAGGCAAAGAAACAAAAACCTATGCCAATTCTGCTATTGCATTTTGCATATGCAACAAACCTTTAAAGCACTAGGTGATCCCTCGTGGATGAGTTTTGTCTCGTGAAGGTTCCTACGGACTTCTTTTCCTCATATCCAGCATTTGAAACATATGCCCTTATCCCAAATAGCACTGGGATGTGAAAAATAGTTTTGTCCAATGCACCCGAACTTATCACACATGAATCACATCATAGCCTTAAATGCTATTCTAGAGTATCCACCTTCAAATTTCCTTTCAAAAGTAGTGTGTGCGTAAAATGAAATAAACATGTAAATTAAGTATTTACTAAACAAAATCCACATTCACTTAGCCATCCAAATTCAACTTTAATCCAAAACCCGCCATGGGTTTCTCCCAAAAATGAATATCTCTCTTGCCTCTCGACTGCTTTTATTTTACAAAATATGAATTTAGGGTGTGAGAGACCGTCATGGTGTGTCAAAGATGTCGGGGTATGGTAGGGATGGCAACAGGAGGGCCCTCGGAGTAGGTGGAGTAGTGTGGAAAGTTGTGTGACACTTCTTGGGAAAACCAACCCGTAGAACGTCAAAAATCTACTAGTACAAAACTTGCAGTAGGTTTTTCTAANGGGTATGGTAGGGATGGCAACAGGAGGGCCCTCGGAGTAGGTGGAGTAGTGTGGAAAGTTGTGTGACACTTCTTGGGAAAACCAACAGGTAGAACGTCAAAAATCTACTAGTACAAAACTTCCAGTAGGTTTTTCTAACAGTAGATTTTAAGGTTACACNAGGTCATAAGGGGGATGCAAGCTCTGGACCAGATTTTGTAAATTAGTCATAACTTTTTATCCCACCATCCGACTGAACTGAAATTTTGACACAAGATACAGGAAATCCAGATCAATAACCCTTATATTTTTCACATATTCATATTCAAAAGGGATCGTGGTAAAAAATGTAAAATACCGGGGTATNTACAGGAAATCCAGATCAATAACCCTTATATTTTTCACATATTCATATTCAAAAGGGATCGTGGTAAAAAATGTAAAATACTGGGGTACTACTACCAATTGGTGCTGATGTAGGTACTGAAATTCCCGTGGGCCTGGATACCGGTATCTAAGATACCAAGTACCACTCTCCTTCATTTATTTCACTTTGAAAGCCTCCGAATCGTCATGTGATTTGCCCATCTCTTCACCACTCATCCACACATAGTTTCAAGGTTATGAAAGTCATCATTTACTTTATGATTACCTGTAACATCAAAATTTCCACATCACTCAAAAATTCGACTAACTCTAAGTAATTAAATGCAAACGCGAGTAAAAAATCTTGTAATGAGGCCATTAAATATGCAATATTAGGCGCATACCACACCACTCCCCAACTTAAGCTTTGCTAATCCCTAGCAAACCAAATGAAAAAGTTAGGCAAACAAACATAAACCTATGCTAAATCCGCAATTGCATTTTGCATATGCAACAAACCTTTAAAGTAGTAGGTGATCCGTAGTGGATGAGTTTTGTCTCGTGAAGGTACCTACGAACTTCTTTTCCTCATATCCAGCATTTGAAACATATGCCCTTATCCCAAATAGCACTGGGATGTCAAAAACAGTTTTGTCCAATTCACCCGAACTTAACNCTACGAACTTCTTTTCCTCATATCCAGCATTTGAAACATATGCCCTTATCCCAAATAGCACTGGGATGTCAAAAACAGTTTTGTCCAATGCACCCGAACTTAACACACATGAATCACATCATAGCCTTAAATGCTATTCTAGAGTAATCACCTACACATTTCCTTTCAAAAGTAGTGTGTGCGTAAAATGAAATAAACATGTAAATTAAGTATTTACTCAACAGAATTCACATCCACTTACCTATCCAAATTCAACTTTCATGCAAAACCCGCCATGGGTTTCTCCCAAAAATGAATATCTCTCCTACCTCTCGACTGCTTTTTTTTTTTTTTTTCCAAAATATGAATTTAGGGTGTAATAGACCGTCATGGTTTGTCAAAGATGTCGGGGTATGGTAGGGATGGCAACTGGAGGGCCCTTAGAGTTGGTGGAGTAGTGTGGAAAGTTGTCTGACTTATCTTGGAATAACCTACAGGTAGAGCGTCAAAAATATATTGGAAGAAAACTTCCGGTAGGTTTTTCTACCAGTGGGTTTTAAGGTTGCATCAGTGGGTCATAAGGGGGATGCAAGCTCTGGACCAGATTTTGTAAATTAGTCAACTCTTTTGATCCCACCATCCGATTGAGCTGAAATTATGACACAAGATATAGGAAATCTGGATCAATAACCCTTATATTTTACACATATTCAGATTCAAAGGGGATCATGGTAAAAAACGTAAAATACCAGGGTACTACTACCAATTGGTGCTGATGTGGGTACCTAAATTCCCGTGGGCCTGGATACCAGTATCTATGCTACCAAATTCCACTCTCCTTTATTTATTTCACCTTGAAAGCCTCCTAATCCCCATGTGATATGCCCATCTCTTCACCACTCATCCACACTTTGTTTCGTGGTTATGAAAGCCATCATTTACTCTATGATTACCGGCAACATCAAAATTTCCACAGTACTCACAAATTCGACTAACTCTACGTAATTACATGCAAGCTTGAGTCAAAATGCATGTAATGAGGCCATTAAATATGCAATACTATGCGTATATCACACCACTCCCCAACTTAAGCATTGCTAATCCCTAGCAAGNAATGAGGCCATTAAATATGCAATATTATGCGCTTATCACACTACTCCCCAACTTAAGCTTTGCAAATCCCTAGCAAGCCAAATGTAAAAGTTAGGCAAACAAACATAAACCTATGTTAATTCCGCTATTGCATTTTGCATATGCAACAAACCTTTAAAGCACTAGGTGATCCATAGTGGACGAGTTTTGTCTCGTGAAGGTTCCTACGAACTTCTTTTCCTCATATCAATCATTTGAAACATATGCCCTTATCCCAAATAGCACTGGGATGTGAAAAATAGTTTTGTCCAATGCACCCGAACTTATCACACATGAATCACATCATAGCCTTAAATGCTATTCTAGAGTATCCACCTTCACATTTCCTTTCAAAAGTAGTGTGTGCGTAAAATGAAATAAACATGTAAATTAAGTATTTACTCAACAGAATCCACATTCACTTAGCCATCCAAATTCAACTTTAATGCTAAACCCGCCATGGGTTTCTCCCAAAAATGAATATCTCTCTTGCCTCTCGACTGCTTTTATTTTACAAAATATGAATTTAGGGTGTGAGAGACCGTCATGGTGTGTCAAAGATGTCGGGGTATGGTAGGGATGGCAACAGGAGGGCCCTCGGAGTAGGTGGAGTAGTGTGGAAAGTTGTGTGACACTTCTTGGGAAAACCAACAGGTAGAACGTCAAAAATCTACTAGTACAAAACTTCCAGTAGGTTTTTCTAACNTTTAAGGTTCCATCAGTAGGTCATAAGGGGGATGCAAGCTCTGGACCAGATTTTGTAAATTAGTCATAACTTTTGATCCCACCATCCGATTGAGCTGAAATTTTGACACAAGATACAGGAAATCTAGATCAATAACCCTTATATTTTTCACATATTCATATTCAAAGGGGATCGTGGTAAAAAATGTAAAATACTGGGGTACTACTACCAATTGGTGCTGATGTAGGTACTGAAATTCCCGTGGGCCTGGATACCGGTATCTAAGATACCAAGTACCACTCTCCTTCATTTATTTCACTTTGAAAGCCTCCGAATCGTCATGTGATTTGCCCNTACCAAGTACCACTCTCCTCTATTTATTTCACTTTGAAAGCCTCCTAATCCTCATGTGATGTGTCCATCTCTTCACCACTCATCCACACTTAGTTTCAAGGTCATGAAAGCCATCATTTACTCTATGATTACCTGCAACATCAAAATTTCCACATTACTTAAAAATTCGACTAACTCTAAGTAATTAAATGCAAACTTGAGTCAAAATGCATGTAATGAGGCCATTAAATATGCAATATTATGCGCTTATCACACCACTCCCCAACTTAAGCTTTGCTAATCCCTAGCAAACCAAATGTTAAAGTTAGGCAAACAAACATAAACCTCTGCTAATTTNTGCGCTTATCACACCACTCCCCAACTTAAGCTTTGCTAATCCCTAGCAAACCAAATGTAAAAGTTAGGCAAACAAACATAAACCTATGCTAATTCCGCTATTGCATTTTGCATATGCAACAAACCTTTGAAGCACTAGGTGATCCCTAGTGGACGAGTTTTGTCTCGTGAAGGTACCTACGAACTTCTTTTCCTCATATCCAGCATTTGAAACATATGGCCTAATCCCAAATAGCACTGGGATGTGAAAAACTGTTTTGTCCAATGCACTCGAACTTAACACACATGAATCACATCATAGCCTTTAATTCTATTCTAGAGTAATCACCTACACATTTCCTTTCAAAAGTAGTGTGTGCGTAAAATGGAATAAACACGTAAATTTTGTTTTTACTCAACAGAATCCAAATTCACTTAGCTATCCAAATTCCACTTTAATGCAAAACCCGCCATGGGTTTATCCCAAAAATGAATATCTCTCTTGCCTATCGACTGCTTTTTTTTTTTTTTCCAAAATATGAATTTAGGGTATAAGAGATCGTCATGGTTTGTCAAAGATGTCGGGGTATGGAAGGGATGGCAACAGGAGGGCCCTCGGAGTAGGTGGAGTAGTGTGGAAAGTTGTCTGACTCATCTTGGAATATNTATGGTAGGGATGGCAACAGGAGGGCCCTCGGAGTAGGTGGAGTAGTGTGGAAAGTTGTCTGACTCATCTTGGAATATCCTACTGGTAGAACGTCAAAAATATATTGGAAGAAAACTTCCAGTAGGTTTTTCTACCAGTGGGTTTTAAGGTTGCATCAGTAGGTCATAAGGGGGATGCAAGCTCTGGACCAGATTTTGTAAATTAGTCATAACTTTTGATCCCACCATCCGAGTCAGCTGAAATTTTGACACAAGATACAGGAAATCTTGATCCATAACCCTTATGTTTTTCACATATTCATATCNACCATCCGAGTCAGCTGAAATTTTGACACAAGATACAGGAAATCTTGATCCATAACCCTTATGTTTTTCACATATTCATATCCAAAAGGGATCATGGTAAAAAATGTAAAATACCTGGGTACTACTACCAATTGGTGCTGATGTGGGTACCGAAATTCCCGGGGGCTTGGATACGGGTATCTATGCTACTAATTACCACTCTCCTTTATTTATTTCACTTTCAAAGCCTCCTAATCCTCATGTGATGTGTCCGTCTCTTCACCACTCATCCGCACTTAGTTTCANTTACCACTCTCCTTTATTTATTTCACTTTGAAAGCCTCCTAATCCTCATGTGATGTGTCCGTCTCTTCACCACTCATCCGCACTTAGTTTCAAGGTTATGAAAGCCATCATTTACTCTATGATTACCTGCAACATCAAAATTTCCTTAGTACTCAAAAATTCGACTAACTCTAAGTAATTAAACGCAAACTTGAGTCAAAATGCTTGTAATGAGGCCATTAAATATGCAATACTATGCGCTTATCACACCACTCCCCAACTTAAGCTTTGCTAATCCATTGCAGACCAAATTTAAAAGTTAGGCAAACAAACATAAACCTATGCTAATTCCGCTATTGCATTTTGCATATGCAACAAACCTTTGAAGCACTAGGTGATCCCTAGTGGACGAGTTTTGTCCCGTGAAGGTACCTACGAACTTCTTTTCCTCATATCCAGCATTTGAAACATATGCCCTAATCCCAAATAGCACTGGGATGTGAAAAACAGTTTTGTCCAGTGCATCCGAACTTAACACACCTGAATCACATCATAGCCTTTAATGCTATTCTAGAGTAATCACCTACACATTTCCATTCAAAAGTAGTGTGTGCATAAAATGAAATAAACTTGTAAATTATGTTTTTACTCAACAGAATCCACATTCACTTAGCTATCTAAATTCAGCTTTAATTTCAAAACCCGCCATGGGTTTCTCCCAAAAATGAATATCTCTCTTGCCTCTCGACTGATTTTATTTTCCAAAATATGAATTTAGGGTGTAAGAGACCGTCACGGTTTGTCAAAGATGTCGGGGTATTGTAGGGATGGCAACAGGAGGACCCTCGCAGTTGGTGGAGTAGTGTGGAATGTTGTTTGACACATCTTGGAATAACCTACATGTAGAACGTCAAAAATCTACATGTAGAAAACTTCCAGAAGGTTTTTCTACCAGTGGGTTTTAAAGTTGCATCAATAGGTCATAATGAGGATGCAAGCTCTAGATTAGATTTTGTAAATTTATCATAACTTTTGATCCCACGATTCAATTGAGCTGAAATTTTGACACAAGATACAGGAAATCTAGATCAATAACCCCTATTTTTTACACATATTTAGATTCAAAGGGGATAACGGTAAAAAATGTAAAATACCCGGGTACTACTACCAATTGGTGCTGATGTGGGTATCGAAATTCCCGTGGGCTTGGATACCGGTATCTATGCTACCAAGTACCACTCTCCTTTATTTATTTCACTTTGAAAGCCTCCTAATCCTCATGTGATGTGCCCATCTCTTCACCACTCATCCGCACTTAGTTTCAAGGTTATGAAAGTCATCATTTACTCTATGATTACTTGCAACATCAAAATTTCCACTTTACTCAAAAATTCGACTAACTCTAAGTAATTAAATGCAAACTTGTCTCAAAATGCATGTAATGAGGCCATTAAATATGCAATATTATGCGCTTATCACACCACTCCCCAACTTAAGCTTTGCTAATCCCTAGCAAACCAAATGTAAACGTTAGGCGAACAAACAAAAACCTATGCTAATTCCGCTATTGCATTTTGCATATGCAACAAACCTTTGAAGCACTAGGTGATCCCTAGTGGACGAGTTTTGTCCCGTGAAGGTACCTACGAACTTCTTTTCCTCATATCCAGCGTTTGAAACATATGGCCTAATCCCAAATAGCACTGTGATGTGAAAAACAGTTCTGTCCAATGCACCCGAACTTAACACACATGAATCACATCATAGCCTTTAATGCTATTCTAGGGTAATCACCTACACATTTCCTTTCAAAAGTAGTGTGCGCGTAAAATGAAATAAACATGTAAATTTTGTTTTTACTCAAAAGAATCCACATTCACTTAGCTATCCAAATTCAACTTCAATGCAAAACCCGCCATGGGTTGCTCCCAAAAATGAATATCTCTCTTGCCTCTCGACTGCTTTTTTTTCCAAAATATGAATTTAGGGTGTAAGAGACCGTCATGGTTTTTCAAAGATGTCGGGGTATGGTAGGGAAGGCAACTGGAGGGCCCTCGGAGTAGGTGGAGAAGTGTGGAAAGTTGTCTGACTCATCTTGGAAAAACCTATAGGTAGAATGTCAAAAATATATTGGAAGAAAACTTCCAGTAGGGTTTTCTACCAGTGGGTTTTAAGGTTGCATCAGTAGGTCATAAGGGGGATGCATGCTCTGTACCAGATTTTGTAAATTAGTTATAACTTTTGATCCCACCATCCGAGTGAGCTGAAATTTTGACACAAGATACAGGAAATCTTGGTCAATAACCCTTATGTTTTTCACATATTCAGATTCAAACGGTATCATGGTAAAAAATGTAAAATACCTGGGTACTACTACCAATTGGTGCTGATGTGGGTACCAAAATTCCCGGGGTCTTGGATTCCGGTATCTATGCCACCAATTACCACTCTCCTTTATTTATTTCACTTTGAAAGCCTCCTAATCCTCATGTGATGTGTCCATCTCTTCACCACTCATCCGCACTTAGTTTCAATGTTATGAAAGCCATCATTTACTCTATGATTACCTGCAACATCAAAATTTCCATAGTACTCAAAAATTCGACTAACTCTCTGTAATTAAATGCAAACTTGAGTCAAAAGGCTTGTAATGAGGCCATTAAATATGCAATATTATGCGCTTATCACACCACTCCCCAACTTAAGCTTTGCTAATCCCTAGCAAACCAAATGTAAAAGTTAGGCAAACAAACATAAACCTATGCAAATTCCGCTATTGCATTTTGCATATGCAACAAACCTTTGAAGCAGTAGGTGATCCCTAGTGGACGAGTTTTGTCTCGTGAAGGTACCAACGAACTTCTTTTCCTCATATCCAGCGTTTGAAACTTATGCCCTTATCCCAAATTGCACTCGGATGTGAAAAACAGTTTTGTCCAATGCACCCGNCCGTGAAGGTACCTACGAACTTCTTTTCCTCATATCCAGCGTTTGAAACATATGCCCTAATCCCAAATAGCACTGGGATGTGAAAAACAGTTTTGTCCAATGCACCCGAACTTAACACACATGAATCACATCATAGCCTTTAATGCTATTCTAGAGTAATCACCTATAAATTTCCTTTCAAAAGTAGTGTGTGCGTAAAATGAAATAAACATGTAAATTATGTATTTACTCAACAGAATCCACATTCACTTAGCTATCCAAATTCAACTTTAATGCAAAACCCGCCATGGGTTTCTCCCAAAAATGAATATCTCTCTTGCCTCTCGACTGCTTTTTTTTTCCAAAATATGAATTTAGGGTGTAAGAGACCGTCATGGTTTGTCAAAGATGTCGGGGTATTGTAGGGATGGCAACAGGAGGGCCCTCGGAGTAGGTGGAGTAGTGTGGAAAGTTTTCTGACACATCTTGGAATAACCTACATGTAGAACGTCAAAAATCTACTGGAAGAAAACTTCCAGTAGCTTTTTCTACGAGTGGGTTTTAAAGTTGCATCAGTAGGTCATAAGGGGGAGGCTAGCTCGGGACCAGATTTTGTAAATTAGTCATAACTTTTGATCCCACGATCCGATTGAGCTGAAATTTTGACACGAGATACAGGAAATCTAGATCAATAACCCCTATTTTTTTACACATTTTTAGATTCAAAGGGGATAATGGTAAAAAATGTAAAATACCTGGGTAATACTACCAATTGGTGCTGATGTGGGTACCGAAATTCCCGTGGGCTTGGATACCGGTATCTATGATACCAAGTACCACTCTCCTTTATTTATTTCACTTTGAAAGCCTCCTAATCCTCATGTGATGTGCCCATCTCTTCACCACTCATCCGCACTTAGTTTCAAGGTTATGAAAGTCATCATTTACTCTATGATTACCGGCCACATCAAAATTTCCACATTACTCAAAAATTCGACTAACTCTAAGTAATTAAATGAAAACTTGAGTCAAAATGCATGTAATGAGGCCATTAAATATGCAATATTATGCGCTTATCACACCACTCCCCATCTTAAGCTTTGCTAATCCCTAGCAAACCAAATGTAAAAGTTAGGCAAACAAACATAAAACTATGCTAATTCCGCTATTGCATTTTGCAAATGCAACAAACCTTTGAAGCACTAGGTGATCCCTAGTGGACGAGTTTTGTCCCGTGAAGGTTNAAACCTTTAAAGCACTAGGTGATCCCTAGTGGACGAGTTTTGTCTCGTGAAGGTACCTACGAACTTCTTTTCCTCATATCCAGCATTTGAAACATATGCCCTTATCCCAAATAGCACTGGGATGTGAAAAACAGTTTTGTCCAATGCACCCGAACTTATCACACATGAATCACATCATAGCCTTAAATGCTATTCTAGAGTATCCACCTACACATTTCCTTTCAAAAGTAGTGTCTGCGTAAAATGAAATAAACATGTAAATTAAGTATTTACTCAACTGAATCCACATTCACTTAGCTATTCAAATTCAACTTTACTCCCAAAGCCGTATGGGTTTCTCCCAAAAATGAATATCTCTCTTGCCTCTCGACTGCTTTTATTTTTCCAAAATAAGAATTTAGGGTGTAAAAGACCGCCACGGTTTATCAAAGATGTCGGGGTATGGTAGGGACGGCAACAGGAGGGCCCTCAGAGTAAGGGGAGTAGTGTGGAAAGTTGTCTGATAAATCTAGGAATAACCTACGGGTATAACGTCAAAAATATACTAGTAGAAAACTTCCAGTAGGTTTTACTACCAGTGGGTTTTAAGGTTCCATCAGCAGGTCAAAAGGGGGATGCAAGCTGTGGACCAGATTTTGTAAACTAGTCATAACTTTTGATCCCACCATCCGATTGAGCTGAAATTTTGCCACAAGATACAGGAAATCTAGATCTATAACCCTTATGCTTTTCACATATTCAGATTAAAAGGGGATCATGGTAAAAAATGTAAAATACCAGGGTACTACTACCAATTGGTGCTGAGGTGGGTACCGAAATTCACTTGGGCCTACATACCGGTATTTATGATACCAAGTACCACTCTCCTTCATTTATTTCACTTTGAAAGCCTCCTAATCCTAATGTGATCTGTCCATCTCTTCACAACTGATCCACACTTAGTTTCATGGTTATTAAAGCCATCAGTTACTTTACGATTACCAGCAACATCAAAATTTCCACGTTACTCAGAAATTCGACTAACTCTAACTAATTAAATGCAAACTTGAGTCAAAATGCTTGTAANAGTCATCATTTACTCTATGATTACCTGCAACATCAAAATTTCCACATTACTCAAAAATTCGACTAACTCTAAGTAATTAAATGCAAACTTGAGTCAAAATGCATGTAATGAGGCCATTAAATATGCAATATTATGCGCTTATCACACCACTCCCCAACTTAAGCTTTGCTAATCCCTAGCAAACCAAATGTAAAAGTTAGGCAAACAAACATAAACCTATACTAATTCCGCTATTGCATTTTGCATATGCAACAAACCTTTAAAGCACTAGCTGATCCCCNTAACTCTAAGTAATTAAATGCAAACTTGAGTCAAAATGCATGTAATGAGGCCATTAATTTTGCAATATTGTGCGCTTATCACACCACTCCCCAACTTAAGCTTTGCTAATCCCTAGCAAACCAAATGTAAAAGTTAGGCAAACAAACATAAACCTATACTAATTCCGCTATTGCATTTTGCATATGCAACAAACCTTTAAAGCACTAGCTGATCCCCAGTGGACGAGTTTTGTCCCGTGAAGGTACCTACGAACTTCTTTTCCTCATATCCAGCGTTTGAAACATATGCCCTGATCCCAAATAGCACTGGGATGTGAAAAAATAGTTTTGTCCAACGCACCCGAACTTAACACACATGAATTACATCATAGCCTTTAATGCTATTCTAGAGTAATCACCTACACAATTCCTTTCAAAAGTAGTGTGTGCGTAAAATGAAATAAACATGTAAATTATGTTTTTACTCAACCGAATCCACATTCACTTAGCTATCCAAATTCATCTTTATTGCAATAGCCGCCAAGGGTTTCTCCCAAAAATGAATATCTCTCTTGCCTCTCGACTGCTTTTATTTTCCAAAACATGAATTTAGGGTGTAAGAGACTGTCACGGTTTGTCAAAGATGTCGGGGCATGGTAGGGATGGCAATATGAGGGCCCTCAGAGTAGGTGGAGTAGTGTGGAATGTTGTCTGACAAATAAAGGAATAACCTACACGTATAACGTCAAAAATACACTGGTAGAAAACTTCCTGTAGGTTTTTCTACCAGTGGGTTTTAAGGTTCCATCAGCAGGTCAAAAGTGGGATGCATACTCTGGACCATATTTTGTAAACTAGTCATAACTTTTGATTCCACCATCCGATTGAGCTTAAATTTTGACACAAGATACAGGAAATCTAGATCTATAACCCTTATGCTTTTCACATATTCAGATTCAAAGGGGATCATGGTAAACAATGTAAAATACCAGGGTACTACTACCAATTGGTGCTGACGTAGGTACTGAAATTCACTTGGGCCTGGATACCGGTATCTTTGATACTAAGTACCACTCTCCTTTATTTATTTCACTTTGAAAGCCTCCTAATCCTCATGGGATGTGTCCATCTCTTCACCACTCATCCGCACTTAGTTTCAAGGTCATGAAAGTCATCATTTACTCTATGATTACCTGCAACATCAAAATTTCCACATTACTCAAAAATTCGACTAACTCTAAGTAATTAAATGCAAACTTGAGTCAAAATGCATGTAATGAGGCCATTAATTTTGCAATATTGTGCGCTTATCACACCACTCCCCAACTTAAGCTTTGCTAATCCCTAGCAAACCAAATGTAAAAGTTAGGCAAACAAACATAAACCTATGCTAATTCCGCTATTGCATTTTGCATATGCAACAAACCTTTGAAGCACTAGGTGATCCCTAGTGGACGAGTTTTGTCCCGTGAAGGTACCTACGAAATTCTTTTCCTCATATCCAGCGTTTGAAACATATGCCCTAATCCCAAATAGCACTGGGATGTGAAAAATAGTTTTGTCCAATGCACCCGAACTTAACACACATGAATCACATCATAGCCTTTAATGCTATTCTAGAGTAATCACCTACACATTTCCTTTCAAAAGTAGTGTGTGCGTAAAATGAAATAAACATGTAAATTTTGTTTTTACTCAACAGAATCCACATTCACTTAGCTATCCAAATTCAACTTTAATGCAAAACCCGCCATGGGTTTCTCCCAAA